>JAHWFP010240502.1:0-33245 GCA_023313725.1 Lithobius niger
TTTTGTGGTCTGGAGTAAATAATTATTTCACACACCATCGCAGACCATACAGTAGTCATGAAACACAACGTCTATGTCATATTACGTCCATCGGCCAGAAAAAAACGAAACTCCCAAGCCACAACCATGTTCTTGCATTCAAAGGGTGTTAGGTATAAAAAGCAGAATGGGATTTAATAAGGGAACAGAAAGTTATAGAAAACGCGAAGACCCTTTTCTTTTTTCTTTGTTTCTTTGTTTCTTTGTTTCTTTCTTTCGTAAAAACGGTGCTCACTTCTCAACTCACCAGGTCACTGATTACCATACTAGGAACGAATCTTGTTTATTACGTTGTACAACCTGGAGTTGATAAGGAAAGAGTTCACAAATGCAGTTATTATCCGGGTAGTAAGTTTTTTAATTACTTGCCCACTGAAATTTAAAAAAAAATAACTAGTGTGATGCCATCGTTTAAGAAACATTTGTTTAAGTGATTACTTGATCAAAACCCAGCATAATTAGCAAACATGTTCAATATTAGGAGTGAGTTTTTCGAAAGTTAATATTTTGTATCATGTCTTAAAAATGCTGCTTTCCCTGTTTCTTTTGTCAAAGTATGATTGTGCTGATCTTGTTTTCTGTGAATTATTCATGTGTTTGTTTCCTCTTATCGTTGTATTTTTTTCATTATTATTTTTTTTTTATAGTTATATATATTTTTAAAAAGATTTTTCGCAAGTAATCCTGTTTTTTTTTAATCATGAAAGTTTTTCACAGTGTTTTTTTTTTTTGACTTTGTTTTCCATTTAACTGTGTATGGCTCTGACCCAGACGCAGGCATCTGCTCTTGTGTGTCTGGGTGTGTCACTTCCATGATTGCATTGAATAAGCTCAGCTTAACTCAACTCAATGTGTGGTGGGAGTGATTACTAGTTAAAGGTGCCTATTAACCTGATGACAGGATGCAGCATCTAGCGCCGTCTGCCATTATTTAGTTCTATATGTAGCACTCGATTCCAACAAACGAAGGAATGCGAAAATAAATTTCTTTTTACACAACAAACAAGTCGCGTGTCTCCTTAATTACTGAGTGTAAAGTTCATGCGCCCATGTATACACCAGGGAGAAAGCGGTCAAGGTTAACGATATCGCTGTCACTAGATGGCTCACATTTAACGGTTCAAAACCTGAGTTTCAAAACGGTCGTTCTTTATAAAAAATATAAAAAAATAAAATAAAAAAATAAAAGCGCCCGTTGTTACATTAGGCTTAACACTACCGCTTGATTCCTGGTACATGTACATGAACGAACTTTTACGCTCAATAATTAAGGAGGCACGTGGCTACTTTGTTTCATAAACAGAAATTAATTTGTGTGCTGCTTCCCTTGCTGAAAGTAAGGGCTAGACAGGACTAGATAGCGATAAATGACTATAGAGTGACACGACGTAGTATTATTGTATAACTCTATGCTGGAGCCTTAATGGGTTAGCTGCAAGGGGCACTGCAGAGAGAAACAGAAGGGCGTCATACTGAAGTCGATGCTGTGAAGAGTGATTTCTTAGACCTAAAACGCGCGATTTTTGTTGTTGGAGAAAACAACGTTATTTTTAGCCTAAGAAATTCGCTCTTCCGTTGTTTTTCCCTCCATTTTTATGTAGTGCACCTTGTAGCTATGCCCTCCAAAACCCATACTGGCGCCAATATGGCAGCAAATGTCACTGCTCTATAGATGCTGCAGCCTGTCATTTGGTGGCAATTCCCCTTTAAGTTGCGTGTTTTTAACCAATAAGCTAGAACGGTTCTTGCAAGCTTCACTTTTTAGTGTTTTGACACTATACATATTTCTGCTCCGTATGTCAGCTAGCACACGTTGTAAAAGCCACTGGTTCAAAGAGGGTCAGTGGGTCATAATAGGTCAAGGTCTCTGACTCAATGACCGATTCAAAAACCAACTGATCCAGCCCATTTCTGATGTGAGGAGCGCCCATGGCAACACAACAGTGTAATATTCCATTTAATCCTATTTTAACTCAGTTATTATTGGTAACAAGAGCAGAAAAATCACAATCTAACTTATCTCACAGTGCGAGAAACCAAAACATTTCTATTTTTCGATTTAATCAAATTTCACACAAAAAAGTCTTACTGCTTACCGTAATTTAATGCATAATTTTACGGTAATTAATTAAGGCCTGATGGCGATTGGGAAGTGGGACTTTCTGATGGTGTTTCTGTGACCGAGAATTGTGGGGATACTTTTAGAGATCCATCCGTCAATGTCATTCTGTTTACTTAAAATAATGTTTCATGGCCGTCGGGCGTACCCCATTCAATCAGGGGGTGTATACAGTCTTTAATTTTTTTTTACGTGACGTGAATACGTGTCGTGCATGAACGGCCTAAGATAACTAAAGGGTGTGGCAGTGCTAACACTCGTAAACATTTTTTAGGACACGCTTTGGCCAGGGACCTGGCCCACTTCCCCGCCTATCCTACTCTATAGCGACGGCGTTTACATGAACATTATGTTTAGCACGCTTACAATCCAATGCGGTTTAAACAATGACGTAACGTCACCTTCGCGACCCCAGCATTGCAGGGGGAGGGGGGGGGCACGTTGTAGACCGGGTATACAAAGCGATTTGATTGGTTTTTTAACATTTTTTTGTAAATTGGAAGTTGCAGTGGTTTAGAAGTCGATATAAAAAAAAATTAGGACATCAATCACGTTGGACCAAATTTCAGGACACTTTCAGGACATTTATTTGAATTTTATTCATCAAAGCTGTGAAATTCCTCCATTAATTACCTTGAAAGTAGAGTTATACGCACAAAACATCGTGCACTGTAGGGGTAGCTTTTTAATGCCTGATGAAACGTCGGATTTATAAACACTGTTACTGTAGTGTCTCTCTTATCAAACGAGTCGTTATTGAACTTAGTATCGCTAGGCATTATTTAAGTGAAATAGTTTGTTGAAAAAACACTTTAAAATGTAGCACCAATTCAATTTGTAATTTTCGTTATGTACAGTACCAATGGACCATACGTAACACATAGGCCTAACATTAGCGGTAGCCGCTTGACGGGCGTGGTGGCTGACTGTGTGGCGAGTGGTGGCTGACTCTGTGGCGAGTGGTGGCTGACTGTGTGGCGAGTGATGGCTGATAAACTTATTAGTTCGCAACTGCCAAGATCCATGCAGAAGAATTCTCCCGAATAACGCGACCGATACGGTGCTAGCGCTTTGTCGTGTCACCGTATTTTTTATGCAAATGAAGGTTTCGAAAATTAATTCCTTCTTTTCTTTAAAGCGATTAACTTCAGAATTTGATGAATTTTAGGAATTTCAGGAGATTATGTGAAAAATAAGGACATTTCAGGACAAGTTTTCAAAAAACGGGAATATCAGGAATTTCAGGAGGACTTCTACCATTGAAGTTGGTTTAAAGCGTGAAAGGTCAAACTTGGAATAAAAGAGGAAAACGCAAAAACACTGGGTGTAAACATGATCTCTTGAAATCAGTCCAGCGTGGTTTCAAACATAGCCTGTTGGGATTTCGGAATCTTTTTCCTCCCAGAGATCGTTTGCGGAGGGCGGGTCTGGACCCACTTAAACTCCGGACGCTGAAGTCAGACTTACAAGATTGTTTAAGGACTCTTTTCGGTAGACCTTTTTTTGAGTTCAGTACTTACAATTCAACTCGAGGTCATCCATTCAAGCTGCGAGTTCACACATCGAGACTTAAATGTGCACGGAATTGTTTCGCCATGAGGGTGGTTGCACCTTGGAACTCCCTTCCCGGTGTTGCTGTTTGCGCAGTCTCAGTGGGAGCCTTTAAACTTGCCCTTGGACAAAGTCCCTCTTTTGCAGTTCTTGAAGCGACAATACTAAATTTAAATTATGTTGGAGAGGTGTAAGTTGGCTTATTGCCCGTCCGTATTCCATACCAAGTCTCTATGATGATTAAAGTGTATATTATTATATTATACTATGAAAACTGGGAAACTGGAGAAAAATACTCTCCCTTTTAGTAAAGTGTAATTTAAGAAAAACTGAGCGTAAAATATAGGCCCTTCGAGAGAATCTTAGCTAGCAATTTGTGGGCATCGTGGCTGAGCGTTGAGAAAGCTCAGCCTGGTTGCTGGAGTTTTGTAAATCTGGTCGAACCCCCTGCAGACTTTGGCGAAGTTCCCGCCAGAACTGCCGGCCAGGGTAGCGTGAGAGGCTGCCATCCTCCTTCAGCGGCTATGGAAATTATTAAGGCCAATTCTGGACGATCTTTTGGCCTACGATGATTGGAGGTTCCCGGTTCAAAACCCCCGGGTTGGCTCCTCCCTTTACCAGATATTTCTTCTCTACTACAAGTCTGGTCATGTTCAAAATTGAGCCGGTTCAGCAACACTAGCATTAAATTGGTTCGGCTGACTTGAGGCTAAAAAAATTAAACCACTGTTTCCAACCTTTCATGCTTTACAACCATACTTTTGCATTTTTCTCTTTTTTTTTTCAATTTTGACATTAGAGTTTCACTTTTTTAATAAACGTTATTACAGTTTAAGAGGGACACATTTTCCAGTAGGCCATGCAGCATTTAAATTATTGGTAATCAAGCTAAATTTCATAAAAGGCTGTTCCTAAAATCTATTTTTGATCAGATAACTTGTGCATTAGTGATGCAGTTTAGACTTCACTGAATTTGGTTCACCACCCTGAAACAAATAGGCACTTTTTTTTAAATGCTGCAGCGGGAAACCAACTATAATTCAGTTAAAAACACTGGTTTTAAAACCACGAACAACCAAACTGCCAGCTTTGCTGTTTGGTTGGTTGCAGTTTGCCGGGAAACACACAAACAAGACCGTAAGTCCCAAGCTAAAAGCAAGGCTCAGATCAGAAAAGAACTCTCGTCAGCTAACACAATATACGCTCGATTCCACATATTCCCTACATTACACAGCCTAACCAAGTGAGGAGGCCTCGTTATTGCAGCTTAGTGCAAACGAAGTCACCAAACCACACGTTAAACACGACAAGCGTTCTAGCGTGGTAATCCGACTTCCCGGCTCTGTTCTGACGTTACACCTTGCAACCATCGAATGGCTCGTTAGCAACTTTAAGTCGACATATATTTGCAAGTATATATAGGAGTTCCATTTATTCCCCTAGTGAATGAGCCAGATTGTTTTCAGAATGATGCGATTTTTACCCAGTTTCATGCTGGCGTGACCTTTATTGTGCACATTTTACTGGAGTTATACCTGCGGTATAATTGTTTCGCATTTACTCGCTATTATTATAGTATTCTAGTTTTGCTAAACCACTTCCAAGTAAAGAAATGCAATCACAGCAATAGCTTCCAAACACTGTGTGTTCAGGCCACATATTAAACGTGTGTACTGAACACTTAACAGCCGTATTCCAGAAATCTACTCAAGTGTGAGAGGGCAAATGTGAGTGCAAACATTTGAGGTAAGGGCCAACAAATTTAGTACAGCCACAAATGCGAATGTGAGTGTCCTAACATCTGAGGGTATTTCTATAGATGCGTTTTGGCCCTTACACTTACCTTTAGCCCCACTCACACTTGAATGGATTTATGGAATACGCCTGATAGTGTTTGGAAACTGTTGCTCTGATTGTGTGGTTTTTTTTTTCCAGGATGCAGTTTAGCAAAACAAAGAGTATGGTGTGCGATTAAAGGTGCCTATTTACGGAATGATAAGCTGCATCATCTAGCGCCGTCTACCATTATTTAGTGCTATGTAGCACTTGATTTCAACAAGCGAAGGGCATGCGCAAAAGAAATTTCTTTTTAACGCAACAAACTAGCCGCGTGCCTCTTTAATTATTGAATGTAAAGTTGGTGCGTTCATGTGCACCACGGAGCAACCGGTCAAGGTTAACGATGTCACTATCACTAGATGACGCCCACCTAGCAGTTCAAAATCTGCGTTTCAAAACGGTCGATAGGTGGAAAAAAGCGCCCGTGATGTCGTTAAGGCTTAACTTTACCGATTGCTTCCTGGTGCACGTGGGCGCTCCGACTTCACACTCAATAATTAAGGAGGCACGTGGCTTGTTTGTTGTGTAAAAAGCAATGCATTTGTATGCTCCTTCGCTTGTGGAAAGTAAGACCAGAATTATAGATACCGGCAGATTCTGTAGCTGCGGTAGATTCTGTAGCTTGTCATTTGGTGGCAATCCCCCTTTAATGTCAAACTTCGTCTCATAAACAGGACTGTGACGTAACACGGACTAGTCATTATTTATGGACAGGGGAGGGCCGGCTAAAATATTCAGAGCATTACATTTTTTTTGATCTCCCCTTGCAGACTTATTTAAAAAATTTTGATCCCTCCCCCAAAAAAAACTATTCTTCAAAAAAAATTCCCTACTCTTCCCCCATAATGTCCTCATTTCGCATCACATATGCTGTTATTGCCCTTATTTTGTTGTCCACCTTTTTTTTCCCGATATTGTTGTAGTACTTGAGATATTTGTTTAACTCTTGCTGCTCAGTGACAGTTGTAATCAGCAAATCAAATAAATGTCTTCTTAAGCTTTGCAGGTTTCTCTTTTACCGAATGCCGTGTTCTGATTTCTTTGTACATTTTTATGGCCACCCTTGACTGGCATGGAATTCCCGCTCCCCCCCCCCCCCCGTTTGGGTCTAAATTTTTTTTCCCCCCCCCCCCCCCCTTCTCTGCTTGATGGGGAAAAAACGAAACGTGGGCCTACAGAATCGTATGTCAAAAAAGCCTAATGCCCGTATTCTGAACGCTGACTAAAACACGTACTTGACTTGAAATGACGTTACACCTATTTAGTGCCATTCACCACAAGAACTTCTTTTGGATACATTTGGAAGAAATCGGGTGGCGAATGGCATTTAATAGGTGTGACGTCATTTCAAGTCAAATGACGTCACACCTATTAAGTGCCATTCACCACCCGATTTCTTCCAAATTATCCAAACGAAGTTCTGGTGGTGAATGGCACTAAATAGGTGTGGCGTCATTTCAAGTCAAGTACGAGTTTTAGTCAGCGTTCAGAATACAGGCCTTAGTGAAAGCAAGTTAGGTTGCCAAAATCAGGTTGTACCAGTTGTTTCTTTTATATTTCCCGACTCCAATTAATCCGCGTACGTGATTTACTGAATGTTGTCTCATAATTCTTCACTTCCGTTAGAATCTGCGCGTACATTGTCATGTACTCGAAAGCGTAAAAAAAAATGGTGAAATGGAGATGTTAGAAAGACGACGTCCCTGCAGCCGGGGTAAACAGATAAACTGCAACCAAAAAAATACCACGTCAGGATTGTCGGTTTTCATCTCCGAATTCCGAAGTAAAATGGCCAGCGGGGAAAAGCAGTTTCGCTTTTGACGTTTGCCGCCTCTTCATTGAAAATGTAAATCCCCCATTTCAAAATAGAATCTCCTTTTCCCTGCTGTGAAAATGGGATTGGTGCGCTCGAGAAGAGCTGCAGCTAAATTTAGATGACGCAGGTCAACAACTGTGAAACGAACATTGGCCGTTCTCGGGCCCCCTGTATCACTTTGACCACCAACATTTCACTTGATGAAAAGACATGTTGGCAGTTGCACTGGATCAATAATAATTTTAGAGTGAGAGACATTTACATCGCGGACTCCACCTCTAACCCACCGAATATTTTTTTTTAAATCTAAAAAACAGTGAACAAAAAAAATATGGATGCAATGCCCATGGGACCATTCAAGTATTACGTCATCAAGAAATTGGCCATTTTAACCCCCCTTTCGTCATCAGTCGTCATCAATTGCTCAACCTCCCTTCAGAATAAACGTCATTTCTATCCCCCCCCCCCCCCGAAGAGTATTTTCCTTGTATACCCACAATTTTGTGAAGTGTTTTTTTTGGCGGATTTCCATCCTTTAAAATTTCAAATTTAGCGGTGCTTTACGCCATCAACTGGCCACGCCCTCCCCCCCCCCTCCTCAGCAATCGTCACCAGTAGGCGAACCCCCTCCCCTTCCTGATGGCGAAATACTTGAACGATCCCCATCCAACTACACAATAACGGAGGGAAATGGTTTTTAAACCATCCATCCAATGTTATCCGTATACATTCAGTGCTTCCACTTACAGGGAATTAATTTTTCCCTTTTTAGGGGAAAATTGCTCTTAAAGTGCCAAAAAATATTACACAGGAAAAAAAGGGAAAAAAAAACAGGGAAAATTTGTGCTTTATTTGCAAAAAAAATTCACGGTCTTCTCTCCATCCACACCCACTTTCCCGAAACTTTCATATGACCATAACCTTCTACTTCCAACTAAGGCGTATTAACATTATAAACCTACAACCTAACCCCATTTTTCACACCCCAATTTACAATTTGGTTAGTTTATATCTCGTCTGTTGCTGGTTTATTAAGGCTAAAATCGCGAAAATTGTGGCAGTAGTAAGTTTTACAGGTCCATCCATCTCTTTCACTTCTAGCTGGAACCGCAGGAGGTCTATCTCTAATAAGATGCGTAGTCGTTTGAATTTTATTTTCAATTTGCGCCAATTGGTTGCGTCGTTCCTGTGCCGTCAGAAGGGAGACAATTTTTAATTTCACGAAATGTAAAAAATGAGTGGTGTATATATGAAAGGAAAGAGAAGAAAAAAAGGGAAAATTGTGTCTTTGCTTAGGGAAATTCTGTAAGTGAGAAGTGAAAGCACTGGTTCATGTCTGCAAAACTGGTGTCCGTTTCAAACGCGCTGTTTTGCATATACTCTATAGTTATGCAATCTGCACTATAGACATGTCTTTAGTCTCTATTTATCTCTACTATACTTTATTGATCTAATTTCCACACTTCAGTTTCTCAAGGGAAACCTCAACTTTCGAATCGTAATTCCTCCACCTTTCATTTTTCCTCTCATAATTTTTATTTAGGCCCTTTCCTTATCCCTTAAAGTGCTGGCGACGAGTTCACTCGCCAAAAACACACGCACAGCTTTGAGTCCTAAAAACAGAGTCTAAAGTATGCACGAGATGGCCAACAATGGAGAAACGACTACAATACTATAGGTTCCCTTAACAACCCGACTCTAGAGGCGGCCGTGGCCTAGTTGGTAGAGGCGTGTCCATAAAGTTAAAAACCTCCTTCAAGTTGCTAGTTCGAGTCCCGTCCAGGTTACCCCTACTTTTTTGGAGATAGAAAATTAATTCCGCAGTCAAAGGGTTAAAGTTCAAGCCTTACCCTTCAAATTTAGGCCCTTACTTTCAAATTTCGACTCTTACCTTTAAACTTCTGCCTTACCTTCAAATATAGGCTCTTACTTTCAAACTTAGGTCCTTACCTTCAAATTTCGCCCTTACTTTAAAATTTAGACTCTTACCTTCAAATGTAGTGACACCTTCAAGTGTTGTCCCTTACCTTGAAATTTAGGCCCCAACTTCAAATTTAGCCCTTCTTTTAAATGCATTACACACTGAAAACGCTGTGCACTACACAGTGGGCTACACATGAATTGTGCTACAGCTACCACTGTGGTACGGAAGATGAGCTATTGCCCAGTGATACGCATTGTCATTACACAGCCTCTCAGAGTGCAGGCCCTTATCTTCAAATGTAAGCCTTGTATTCTGATTTCGGCATTCCTTCAAATTTAGGTTCTTTAACTTCAAAGTTAGGCCTTACCTACAAATTTAGGCATATTTGACGCGTTGTTTCACGTTCGTTAAGCGTTTTATTTGTGTAATGCTCGTTTCGTTTTTTTTTTTTTTTTTTATTTTCCGCTCATTTTGGTGTTTTTAAACATTGGAAAGCAGCCTTTGGCTTCCGGGTAAAATTTAATTATGTATTTGGATATTTTCTACACGCTGAGCTGTGTATTTGCTTTCGGCCGTGTTTGTGTGAACAATTTGTCTTACGGCTGTGTTTTGGCTTTCAGGGCAGTGCCCTGGGGCTTATGACCTTGGTTTGGGTGCACTGCTTTAGTTTTGCGCTAAGTATTTATCTTCTGTCAACAATGTTGCGCTTAAGCATTTTTCTATCTTTCTTGGTTACCGATTTGATCAATTCTCTTTTTCCCTTCCTATGCTGATTCCCGACCGTAAAGTAAAATTGGAAATTAAGCCAATTGCGAAAATCATACACTAGAAATAACGTAGTTCAGTAAGCCACCTTTATGCCCTTACGTTTCGTCGGAGTGGCATTACCCGGATTCGAACCTGCTACCCAGTTCGCCCCCAGATCACTTGCACAGCGCCTTAATCGCTATGGCAACATCCTCCACTGGCATAAAGATAACTCACTGAACCCGTCTATCTGTCTATTTAGATTTTTGACAATGGCATACAATGATTCTGTTTTTACAACTGCGAATTCTGGGCCGACGATATGTTTTCTTGTACCTACAGGAATTTGTCTAATGTGATGTCTTCATTCGATGAAAAATTTCTACCGTTGGAATTTCAGACTGTAGAAACAAGCCAGTTAGTTCATTCCATTTACATTTTGTTTTTTACTTGGTTATCAAATTTTGTGCGAATTTTTTCCCCGAAGACGCCATTCTTGTTATGGTTCTTCCTGCGTTCCTTGGGCAATGACAAAATATGTTGCACAACTTGACTCGCGTGTTTTGAGTACTGAGACTTTTTGAACTGTATTTTGTTTTCGGAGCAAACGTTTTTTACGGGTGACGTCGGCCCTGCATCGCAAAAGTTTTTACATGCAAAAAATATAATAAGTTTCCGTATACGCGTAAAAATGAATGAACAGTATGTTTTTCCGCTCATTTTTTTTTGACTTTTATCTACAACTCTCTCTCAAAAGTGTGGCTGACAAATTGGTTCACGGACCTCGAAAGATGAACTGGATTGAGTGTTCAAGACGTGCTTACTTCCCTCGGGTCTTCTCACTCGCGCCAGCTCGTTTTTCACTTTTAACTTCAAATTGTGGCCTTGCCTTCAAATTTAGGTTCTTTAACTTTAAAGTTAGGCCTCACCTTCAAGTTTACGTTCTTTAGGCCCTTACCTTCAAATACAGGCCCTTCAAATTTCCTTTTAGTCCCTTTTAGTGTAGGTATGATTTTACTCATTTCTTCCCACCCAAAAAAATTACTTTGTGGAAAGGAGATGTAACCAAACAAGACTGATCCTGGCATCAGCTAAGAAATCCACAATTTCATGAAACAAACTAATTTAATTTTCGAAAGGATATTCCCCTTCTTGCTTACAAAAACACGCAAAAATAACACACATAAACAGTAAAACCATCCCCACATGCCGTTGGTGAAGAGTAGGTTATCTTCGGTATGTGTTTCTTTTTGTTCTTAGGTGAATTAAAAAAAAAGGGTCGGTTTTACAAGATGGCGGCATGTGGGGATGGTTTTACTGTTTATGTGTGTTGTTTTTGCGTGTTTTTGTGAGGAAGAAAGGGAATTTCCTTTCGAAAATTAAATTTGCTTGTTTCATGAAATTGTGGATTTCTTAGCTGATGCCAGGATCAGTCTTGTTTGGTCATAACTCATTTCTTCATTTCGTAAAATAAAGCTACGGTACAAACATTTAACCTATCTTTAATGCCTTACGTAAGGCATTACGTATCCTCATCTCGGAGGTAAACCATCTGGAAGCCACTGCTTATTCGATACCACATTCAAGCACAGCTATATGCGCATTTAAGATAGAAATGTTTTTGGTGGAAGTAGGCCTGCAACTGATTTATTTTCTTTTCTTTCTGGAGCCTCCATCGTAAGAAGCAAACTAATGCTTCTACTGATGAACCGGCGCAATGTTTAAATTACTTTGCATTTTAGAAGGGGAGAAAAAGTCTAGTAAGGGAGGTTCACACCTAAGATAATAATAATAATTGAATGAACTGACAATGTTGGGAAGTTCGACAATGACAACGATACTGTTTGCAATACGGGTGAAAATGCAAACATCCCTATAATTCACTCATAGGTACCCTTTTTGGAATTGACTCCCCGAACAGGTCGTTATAGTGCCTTGTATCAATACATCATCCAAAAACTGTCTGGACCGGCACGTCGCTCTTACTACAGTCTGCTATACGCTATACCCTTTACTGGCTATACCCGTATGTAAATTCAACTATCTCATCCACGTGAATTCCAGTTTCTGTATTTGTGAATACGTGAATTAACCGATGGAATACATTATTTTGAACAACTACTGTATTTATCACCCATTGTATTTTTTTTTGTAAAAATGTATCGTAAACTATGAAATAATTATGTTTATATCCCAAACGTAAATAATTTTCATTTTATAATGAATTCTGTATATATGCATGTGTCTATAATGCGGTATATTGACTTACCACCAAGATTTACTATTTAGTATAAAACACTTTTTTACATTTCATAAAAAAGAACTCTAAATGATATTTTTCTATTTTTCCAATAATTGTACAGTAAATTTTTATTATTGCATGTGCCTTATTTTGCACGTTGTATTTTGCTGCACAGCCTGCACACAACACTGCAGCGCAAATTGAAATAAAGTAAAGTATGTAAAATATACTGTTAGTGATGTATTTGTGAGGGTTTAATGAAAAATAGACACTCGAAGTCCGTATAGAATCAGTGGAGTTATGGAGTCATTTCTGTAATCGCTGCTCTTACTGCGTTTCGTTTTCTGTTGATACCTTAAAAGCACATAAATCCCTCCGTTCTGGGCGCTTTACTCTGCGTCACCTACGCTAAAATATAGTTCAAACGACCGCACGCGCATTGCTCTACGACACTAGTCATACTCATTTCGAGGCCGCTGCAACGTGACACATCGTACGACCAAGTCGCAAACTTGAGCGAAGGATTAATTATCCTTCCTCCAGGGCCGCGGCTTGCCAGCGATGTGGCGGGAGTTATATACCGCTCGGACCGAGCCGTTTGAAAAAAGCCTAATAACATTCACGCGCCACTACTGACATCTGCATCGTACCCTTAGACCAGCAAATGAAAGGTAAATCAGTTTATATAAAACTATTTCCGGTAATGTATCGAGTGAAACTGTTAAAATATACCGGAGGGAGTTATGTGTCTAACCTTAAAGTACGTACATACCCAAATTCCGTATAGAATCGGTGGAGTTACGCAATCATTACTGCAATCGCTACTCTTACCGCGTTTCGTTTTCTTCAAAGTCAATCAACACCAATATCCGCTTTTTCAAACCCGTCATTTTACTTTAGAGTTGCCGCGCCCCATTCTCAAAATTAATTGAGTGTCCCTTTTCGGTCCACGCAAAACTTGCAGTCAATGAGTCGGCATTGTGAAATGCGCGCTAACAATATTCACCCTTTATATTTTTCTCAACACCGTTTTTTTTTTCCTAGCCGACATCATACATTCTTCGTAACTTTGTTGAAGCAGCCTTGAATTTACACGACCCTTTTCTCGCGTAAGTAAGGAATTTTTCCAGCTACGAAGCCTCACGGTTCAGTGGAAGGTTAACGAGCATGGTACGAATTCTTCCATTTTTCTTCGACTTCCTTTCCGTTAAGCTATCCCCCCCCCCCAACCACACATTTTAGTCTTTCGTTCTTTCCTTCCTTCCTTCTTTTTCCATTTTGACTATGATGTCGTCGCAGCTGAGCTGTATAGGCGTGCTTGCGTCAAAATGCCTTTTCTTTTCTTTTCTTTTTTTCCCCCCTTTTCTTTCTTATTCTCTTCATTTCTTTTTGTCCCAGCGACCTTAGCTAAGTCCGAAGTGGAAACTGGAAAAGCGTTACGTGAAGCGAGAATGCTCCGTTGAGCGCTGTAAAGCGAACTAGACGTAGCAGCAACGGCTTTTGTTTCAGTTCGCTGCTATTCAGGAAGCGTTAATGATTTCTTTTTCTCGAAATGCATTAATTTTTTTATTATTTTTTTTTTTAGAAAACGCTGTTTTAATCACATTCCGTTTTGGGAGGTGAGTGATTAGCCGCCAAAATGTGCCGGTGTGAGCTGAAAATTTTAACGAAAAATTCAGAGAGAGAAAAAAAAATACAATAACGGGTTACCCATTTTACGCAACTTTCTGAAACTTTTTTAACTTTTTCAATTGTATTCTTTCAGTCAACTGACGTCCATTTAAGTTTTGAAATGTGTCGGGTTTGTAACTTTAAAAAAAATGAAACGTCGCGAATTTCCTTGTGAGCCATTGCTTCAGAAAAATTCATACTTTGCAGCACTCAAAACCATAATGTCTACATAGCACCCCGTAAAGTGTGATTCTACGTTGTTAGATGTGTTACGGCAGGCCGACTATCACGTGGCAAAGCGGTACTTCACACAACAGGTAGACATGGTGGGAAGCTAAATAGTCAGTGGTTGGTTTTGAGCCCGTACTGTAGAGAACCCATTCAAAATCACATGATTGTGGGTTTGAAACATAGAGGCTATACCTATTACGTATCTTGTTTATTTTAACATGTGATATCGAAGACTGATATTCAACAAACCTTTCTCTCGTTTTGTAGTAATTTTGAATGTGAGATCAATAGAACAATTATATCCCATTAAAGAAAAAATCATGACTTAAGAATTAATTGAAGCAAACAGTTGGTATTTATGTCCCCAGGGTGCAGCCCCAGCGAAAGTCGGGGGGGGAAAGCTGAAGCCATTTTTTCATCTGAAATGTTATTATTTTTTGTTCCTATTTTACTTTTAATAATCCCTTTAGGAATCATATCCAAAGTAAGACAAGTGCTGGGAAGTGCCGTTTATTAAAAGGGGGTTGGCAGCTAGGAGCACGTTGTCCTGAAGTGGCGCGTAAGTGCAAAATTATTGGTGTAACCATTGTTTGTATTGTCGTCCAACAGCAGATTATAACGTGCTTAAGTTTTATACGCTTGTCGTTTCAGTACTTACTAGTCACAATATACTGCTGTTGCGGAGAGGCGGTTGTTGCTTAAGTAAATTGAATTGAATTTGCTTACATAAGAAACTGATGCGTTTTATTGCTACAAGTGTTTCAAAATAGACAAAGTGGACTAATAAATCGAGTTCAGTTGATCATGTACTCACCATAACTAGCTAGCTAAGGCCAGAACCCCATGATGATTCACACCTTGCAACAAATAGAAGAAGGTACAGAAAGCAGATATAAATGAATGAAAGGAAGTTCAGAAAAAGTCCTACGAGCCACCCATGAGATGTCACTTCTCCTAATGTATCTTCTTATTGTGCGCTCCGTATGTTAAATCCTAGAAGTATTTTATGAGCGGCTACGTCTTCCTGGAGGGGGCGGCTTTAATCGACGGCCACCATTGTTTTTGCAACCATCTTGGATATCAACAAGGCACTCTGCGACCAAAAACGTACAATCGATTATCTGTGTTCGTTCTGCGGCGAACTCAAGATAGGCCGCACACACTTTAATCACGCTTGATTTGGTTTAGCCACCAAACAACCATCGATCATTAAATTTGTAACGATCACAAACGTAACGGTGTTGATGAGGTGTGCGACTAGCACATGTTTGTGCACATGTTTGTAGCACGTGTACCACACTAGCGTTTGATTCCATTTTTCATCAGACTTTATCCTTTTTTTCAACAAACTCTTTATACTGCATTTTCCTAGATTATTATCAGTGAGGTCAAGTTTTCCAAAGAAAACGATTTCTTTTCTTTCTACCAAAAGCGGGTTTACTATATAGTCATCACACCTATACCTTCAAAGTATTGATTCGCTTACCAAACAACTTCTGAAAGTATGAAGATCGTTCATGATATAACTGCTTTGCGATGCAGTTCGTGCCACTTTTTTTTTTATCAAACTGCATCAAAAGTTGTGAGACTTCGGGCCTGCTTATCATCCATCTTCGCAATGTTGAAGGATCTGATAGTAATCCGACAGCTGCGCCCTCTCCATTAGGAATCACATTGTTTTGTTTGTGGGCTTGATCCAGCCATACGGGAAAGAAAGGTTTCCTACTTTCATGCAACACAGTATCCGCGTTCTAAAATTCCTCATGGATCTCAAGATGTAGAGATTGTAAGTTGCTAAATCTTTAACATAAACTAGAAGCCATCCGGCATATAGTTATATTGATCCATAGAGAAAAAAACCATGGAATCAACTTCTGAGTGTTTCTTTGTGCTGGTTGTAGTGTCAACTGCAGTGTGGTCCAACAAACATCAGAATCAGCTCTAAAATGTAAACCAGTACTTCAGTTCTTGAATGAGGCAATTTCTGTTGCCTTCCTTTGCCTCCATTCTTGGAAATGTTTGGTTATTGTATTGTGAAGGCCCATTCTCTAAAGGTCAAACGCATCTCTCATTAACTGATATAAACATATTGCAGTGATGTGGTGTGCTAACTTTGTTTCTGAAATGCTAGCAACGAGGGCACTACCTGACGTTGCAACACCAGCCTTTGACAATGCATAGGTCGATCTGCTGCAGTCCTACTTTTCCAGGACTTCTAAAAAATCTCGCTCTATATGCAATGAGCCAATCATAATAAATCACTTTTCTTCTCTGAGTTCAGTAGGCCATGTCCACATTACGTTAATTAGTAAATATTACTACAAATTGTCAAATGTATATTTGAGAAATGTAATTATAAGTAATGAAAAGTGCTTAACTTTGAAATAAACAGCTTACAACTTAAAAAGAACATTTTTTTCTAAAAATATGACATGCCTTCTCTTTTTCCCATTAAAAAAAAGGCTTTCATTTGATAAAATTCGTTGAACATGAGCGGTTCGGGAAATAATGAAATTTGTACTTTTGCTGTGGCAGCCATTCTGATGACGTCATAACCACTCTACAGGGAGGAATTTACAGTGGCTCCATCTCTTAAAATGTTACCCTTACCTACTACTCTCAGTGTTCCAAGGTTTAGACTTCTAATATTAAATGGAGTTTCTTTCTCAATAACTACACAGTCAAATGTACAGTTGAATCTGGTGGTGTCCATTTTAGGAAACGAACAGTCTGGAACATAAATTCCTGGGGGCCAAATATCCTACATTCGTAATTTTGTAGATTTAAATTCATAATTAGTAAAATTGGTTAAAGGCTTCCGGAGTTTTTTGCTCTAAAATGTTATAAAAATCACTATTTTTAATATGAAATTTCCGAAGATCCCTGGAAAAATGCTGTGTCAGAAAAGTTAAACAGAAAATATTGTGCAAATACTAAAAAATACTGCCAGAACAACGCATAAACGCGACGCCTGCTTTGTCTTTTAGTTAAAGTGGCCGTACACCAAATTAGACAAATGTATCACGACGCAACGTTGCGAGGCAAAACGTCGCATCCGGTGGCGAGACCCACACTAGACGTAACTGGAAGGAGCTTCGTTGTGTTTCGGAGACGCCGCCTAAAACGCCCAAATACGTCTCGCGACAGTGTCTTATCCGGTGTGTGGCGCTCAATTCATTGCTATGGTTTTGGAGAGGCCTGCGGCACGATGAGAGAGGTTACGACAAAATCTTTTGTCGTGCGACTAAACGTCTAAGTTGGTGTGCGGGGCCGTACACCAAAGTCGACAAAACGTCGTTGCAAGACGAAATGTCGCGAGACGTCGAATCTGGTCTGTGGCGCTCAAATCATTGCTATGGTTTTGGAGACGTCTGCAGCACGGTGAGAGAGGTTACGACAAAATATTTTGTCGTGCAACGAAACGTCTAATTCGGTGTGCGGGGCCGCACACCAAAGTCGACAAAACGTCGTTGCAAGACGAAATGTCGCGAGACGTCACATCTGGTCTGGTGGAACTAGACGGAGCTTCGCTTTGCCGTCGTGAGACGCCAAAATAAAAGACGTCTCGCGAGAAGGTCGCAGCCGGTGTGTGGCGCTCAGCTCATTCCTATGGTTTTGGAGACGTCTGCAGCAGGGCTCGACATAAGCAGTATCGCATCGCACTTTACTATACATAATAAACAAAAACGGCATTGTTGCATAATAACAATGTTTAAAACAATGTAAAACAATCAATCTGGTCGTTTAGAGCTCCGTAACCCCTGAACCACTTGACCAATTAGAAAAGGCCTTATGGAAAGGGCACATCTACGGAGCAATACCTGTAAAATGAGCTAAGAACCAGCTTTACAGGACAAATAGTTTGACCTGTAGAGAGGACAGACGAAAGTATCCCCAGAACAACAACAACAAGAAGCAGAACAAGAAGTTGTCTATTTGGCCCCTCTCTGTATCTCGAGTTTGGCTGGACTGAATTTCACAATTTTTGGACTGTAGACAGGCCTTGACTAGTCAAGGCTAGATTCCAAATTTGGTTTAAAATCTTTTAATTTTGACGGAGTTATAAGCTTTCAAAGTTGAAAGTTTAACACAGAGATCCTAGGTCGACCCTTACTAACACTGGCTATCGCCAGTGTTAATAATTGTTGTTTTGCGAAGCAGTTTTTATTTTGCGTCGCAAGGCTGCTACGCAAATCAATCGCGTTGGGAATCTCGTTAATCGTAGGGAATCTCGTTACTCGTTGTGAATCTCAAGGCTACACGTTGTACTCCGCGTCAGAATTAACAGCGTTCGACGCAGCTATTTTACCAATAATTGGAAATAGCAACGTATTAATCATGGTTTGCATTTAGTTTAAATGCGGTAAAGCAGCCAACAACGTTAGTCGTTTTAATAGCTGGACATAGCTTAGCTCTCTAATCAACTTTCCCTCCCTGCAACTGGAGTGGGCATGGGGGGGGGGGGAGGTGAATAAGCTCTTGTCTTGAAGTTGTTGGAATGTTAATTTTACTGCCATAAAATATTAGAGTGGGTAGCTATTCATATTCAGTATAATAAGTAAAAAAAACTAAATTAATAAAATAGAAAAATACTCCAGCAGCGCATCGAGATCTTTGAAAGGTTCCGTCTGATAGACAAAAAGTTCTGGTACCACTACACAGTAAAAATACATGTTAGGCTTAAAAAAAACTGCTAATCAAAATTTTGAATATGCTAGACAAGTTTCATTTTACGTCGCAGTCTTGCTAATCAATTTTTTTGGGTTAAGTCGAGCCCTGGTCTGCAGCATGCCGAGACAGGTTTCGAGAAAATGTCCTGTCGTGCGACGTTTTGTCGACATTGGTGTGCGGCCACTCTTAGGCCCGGTGCACACATGCGTTTTTTTAACGCGCGTTGACCCTGCGTTGATGCTGCGTTGACGTTAGCAATCAATGCACACATGACAGTGAAGTAACGCCACGCATTCAGCCGCAACCCAGTTTGCTAACCCCGTGTACAAAAAATTGTATTTTGAAACCAATGAGACGATATTGCTTTTTTCGTCTACTTCGTGTACAAAAAATTTATTTTCAAACCAATGCGATGATATTTGGTACATTCATATACTGATTTAAGCCGTACCAGAGGAATATATTATACATCCTTTGCAGATGAACTAAAAAATTCGGATAAGTTCTTTAATTACTTCCTCAATCATTTCTGCAGCAATATTTCATATTTCAGGATTGTTCTTTACTCCCCCAATAAACAATTGCATGTCTATTTCTTCGAAATTGGACGCCATTTTCGGTAACGCTTTTGTGATAAACGACGGATGTGTGCACCGCTCAAGTCACACAAGGTGCGTTTGCGTTAACGCTGTGTTGTCTGGGGAAAATGCGGTGCAAAACGAACGTACAATGGACGTGCGGTAACGCAACGTCAACGCAGGGATGTGTGCAGTACCCAACAGATGTCGCGTAAACCACACCGCAAATGCGGTAACGCAGCGTCAACGCGCGTTAAAAAAAAACGCATGTGTGCACCGGGCCTTAATGGGGAAAAATCATTGATCGACAAATTCAACCAATACGCCAGCCTTCTAGGCCTTAATGGCTTTTTTTTTTAAGATTAGTAATGCGAATTTTCCCGAGGTCATTTGGGAAGGTCTCTCTATTTCAGCTGTTTCAGCAAATTGCTTAAATTTAAAGATTAGCACTGCAGCTATAATGTCGAATCTATAACGAACATCTGCTTTCAGCGATGGTTCTGTTTCATTTGTACCTTAGGGGGTACAGGCGCATGAATTTTGCATACACTCGAAATGACAAAACTGGGCAACTTCATAGGTTGGTAAATTTGCAAACTGGAACCACCTCCATACCAACACCAAATCGGGGATTGTGGGAAGAGAAAACGCTGCAGGCTGGGCACCGATGGTTCCAGTTTTTTGTCTACTTGGAAGGATTTCTCCTCCGAAGTCAGTCGTAGAAAAGATTCAGTTAAAGCTAACGGTAATAAACGCCGTTGCCCCACAGGCCTAATTAGTAATTTACGAAGTCGGCAGAGTTTTCTGTACAATCAACAAAATTCGCTCTAAATTATGTAAAGGTTTGTCGGAAATAAGCCATCAACGAAAATTATATACTAGAAATAACATTCATTCCAGTGGCCGAATGGGCACATCGGTAATGGCAGAGATTTAGCGATGGCCTGGTTCACCAATTTCAGAGCCGGATCAGGTCATCGAATGAATCGTAAGTGCATAAAGGTGCAGGTAATGTCCAGCATATGCCTGAATATATCCCGCAGATGCTGAAGACGCCTGGTATAGTCTCTCACACTATATCCAGGTCGTTTCAGATTGGCAGGGACTTTGCCAGGATTCCCTTTCCAGTCATCGACCCGATCGGCTTCTTCAGGTAACTAGGCTGAGCTCTGCCACCACTCACCCACCACGACCATCATAATGTACACAAATAACTGTCTGGCTTCCTTGTACAAGACGGTGCACGACGGCACGCTTTGAAGTTTTTATTTATTCTTACGGCAGTTAAATATTTACCTATGCCTGACTTAAATGGGAGGCACATAACATTTTTTTCCATTTTTGTATGGCAGGTAATTGCCGTTAATTATCAGATATATATTTATTCTGAATGCACGGACCAAGTTAAAATAATTATTAACTAGGGCCCCATTAGTTACATTGTCGACGAAATGGAGCGAAGCGATCGCAAACACCCTGTTTGCTTCGGAGACAGCGTTGTGGCTCATCTTTTCGGTTGCGTCATCGCATCTTGTTTCTTTGTCCATTTGCTGCCGTAGCGCGTCGCTGGATGGCGTTGACGGCGGTTGCGATGAGCGGTTTTCCGTATTTGGTTTATCAGCCGACAAAGCCTCCGTAAATTTGGAGAATTTTTAGTGAAGAGCATCAAATTTGGAGTTAGTTGAGATTGATGCTAGCAGAAATCTGAGCGCGTATTACATCCATCTTGATATTTACTAACGATCCGGCAGATTTTCGTGCTTCGGCACTGCTGAGCAGATAGGTGAGTGACTCACATCACCTGTGCATTTTGTCACCGTGATTGTTCCTCAACAATATATCCGATTTAAAATTTTCTTTTTAGAAACCACCTCTGGGCGTAACGCTATCAATGTACAAAATCTGGTTTTACTTGATGGTTATTTCGTGATGCGGATAGAATAGTTGCGTTGGAGTGGATTCATAAACCGAGCTCCCCTCGGACTTCGGCCTCGCTTCGCTCCAGATAAGATCTATAATTATCAATTCGAAATATCAGTCCAGCTATTAATTTTAAATCGTCCACCGAGGTTAACACATGCGTATGCGCAGGGGCTTATTAACTCATGCAGTGGCCCTGAAGCATACGTTGAAAAACGGGTTCTCTCACCTCCTCATCCTAATATGGGGGGTCTCCTGCCTCTAACGAAGCCTCACCGTAATAAGGCCCACTTCTGAGCTCCTCGCTTTCTCACCCTAATGTGGGAAACTCCTGATCCTAATATGGAGCTTAGATAACAGGGCCATTGGCCCAAGGTAAGTTAGCGAATGCGAGGAAACTGCAGGTGCGATAGTGTGCAGCTTTGTAAGATGACCGGAGAAAGGAAACTTAGAATGTAAAACGGGGAGAAAACAAGCCTTTTTTTAATAGTAAACTTGATATAAAGCAACAGTTTACGAGTCATCAAAACAGTAAGAAAAAAATTGCATAATGACGAGAAATGTGTTGCTGGGGGCCCAGTTTTGGCCCTACTTCAGTGGGACCCCCAGGCAACTTCCTTCACTGCCTCAAGGGTAATAAGCCCCTGCGTATGTCAAATTTCATCTATTGATGGTGGCAGTTTATTTAACGGTTTATTGCATCAAGGCCGTTTTGATGTTCAATGGCTTATTTCGTTGGAATTTGGAGATATGAAGTTATTCCAATTGTTATATAAATTACCCCGCAACTGCGTAAGGTCAACGGTCCCAGCGGTCGTACACTCAACCAAGAACAGCACCGCGCAACAACGCGTGGCCACATCAAATCAAGCAACTTCGCCACAAAACCACTGTAAGTTACAAACCACAGCAGCACAACCGTAAAACCGCAGCTAAAGCGACCACCGCAAGACGTAAACAGAATAACAGAACGCGCCTTAATACGATCTACTAAGGCTAACCTGCCTGTGGCTTGGATTTGATCCAAAATGGTGAACAAGCCGCTTCGTTCGTACTTAGTTAAAAGTTTGTTGATGATCGAGTGAACATAAACATAAACCAAGTCATAAATTTTGATGACGGTTCATTCGCTTGAGTCACCAGTACTCGACTTTATTAATTAATTTTATAGTGAAGGCGCCCTTTGGGTCGAGCGGAGGGCCACCCATTAAAGAATTACGAGGACCTTATGTGAAAATAATGATTTATTACATTTAAAAGAACTTATCAAGTATATAAAATATATTGTGCGAAGCTGAGAAGTTGTTTTTAATGGTGTGAGTTTGTATTTTGTCTGGCATTCCAGGGTTTGTACATAACAGGAAAAAAACCATTTTCAAGGCTTTTTCAAGGGTTTTCGAGGCTGACTTACAACCAGTTTCAAGGCTCTTTGCAGAAGACTATCAAAATTACCTTTTAAATTCTAGTATTTTGCCTGATGTAATTGTTAAGGAAAATTGAAACTAGCCAATAGTAAAAATCATACACTAGAAATAACGTAGTTCAGTAAGTCACCTTTGTGCACTTACGTTTCATCGGAATGGCAAGGAGCGGATTCGAAACGGCTACCCAGTTCGCCCCCAGATCACTTGCATAGCGCCATAATCGCTATGGCCACATCCTCCATATGCCAGTGTAGGATGTGGCCATAGCTATTAAGGCGCTATGCAAGTGATCTAGAGGCGAACTGGGTAGCCGGTTCGAATCCGGGTCATGCCACTCCGATGAAACCTAAGTGCATAAAGGTGGCTTACTGAACTACGTTATTCCTAGTGTATGATTTTCGCTATTGGCTAATTTTCAATAGAGATTTATGTCTATTTATGATGTAATTGTTGGCACCAATGTGTTCTTAGTGTGCCAATACAGTACCGCATTTCTTCGGCAGAGACAAGTTTGAGTGGAGGTGACTGATTACGATTGGTGTAGGATTAAGTTAGATAATGTAACAAGGTGCATGGCTTCGGGCCAAGACTCATTAAACAAATTCCAGTCCTTCTTTTCTTAGTATGCAGTAGGAAGCTAACTTTTTAATTAGCACCCCTCAGAACTAGGAGCGCACAGAAATCTTCCCGTTTCATTAGATTTTATATTTGTCCTCTCCTGGTGCTGACGGGTACTAACTAGAAAAGTTGGACTTAGAAAATGTTGGGTCGTCAGCTTCTTGTGGACCACCCTGTTGTGGTATTATGCTCATTCTAAACAAAGTACAATCACACAATCCATGGGCCATTCAAGGTTCAGGCATAAAAAAAATATCCATTTTTCAAAGTTTTTCAAGCCTTGAATTTTCGGTTTTTAAATTTAAGCCTTTTCAAGGACTTCAAAGGCTGTGTACGAACCCTGTCAAGACATTCACCCGTTTAAAATTCAGCAAATCAAGAGACCAGGTTCGCACATATAAAGAATACACCATTTTCAAGGGTAGTTCACAACTAATTTCAAGGCTTTGTGCACAGTAGACCCCAAATTACCTTTTAAACTGCAGTATTTTGCAAGAATGTCATCGTTGGCGCCATTGTGCTCTTTCTTAGTAAGGAAGCTAGGCCGTCATAAACAATGACGGACGTTGTGTCCCCACTCCCCCAATAAGAAAGGAGAAACACAGCAACTAAGAACCAGTGGAACGGAACTTAAATACTCAGCCCTCCCTTCTGGCAAAAATTGATTGCACTGCACCGCACCTCTCTCTTTCTGGCCCAAGTCGAATCCGAGGGAAGTATCGTTCACAGAAGGATTCACCTGACAAATTATTTCTATTCACGTATTTAATTTTTTACTTACATTAATATCACTGTCGTGGCATTAACTTCATTCCAAACAGAGTACACTCGAAAAATTCAAGGCCACTTCAAGGCTCGACAACAAAAACTTACCAATTTTCAAGGTTTTTCAAGCCTTGAACTTTCGGTTTTTCAGATTTACGGCTTTTCAAGGAATTCAAGGCCGTGGAGGAACCCTGAGAGTCGAAGTGGAAGAAACAAATAGATTGCACTATGCTCATTTCGGAAGGTAAACTGGTATTTGCAGGACGGAAAGACAAATGGGCTCCATTTGTGATAAAGAGATACAGATGCAAACCTATTTCGCCTCTTTGGACGTAAATGTCAGGCTGTCAGGCACGGGGTTGAACCTTTGACATTTGAGACCAAATGTCAAAGCCTTACTGACCTGGCCCCTAAATGCACTAAATTTGGGTGCACGTGTTTCACTTTTGTGTTCAGCCAAATGGTATAATTTTTTCACTCAGCCTGTGTTACTTGCTCTCAATATAATTTACGTTTGTGTTTGATATATTTTCTTTTTTTTTGGGGGGGGGGGCATTTGTATAGGAAATAGTGAATAGCATCTATATTGACGTTTATTTTCGAAATCATGAACGTCAATAACAGCAATTCCCTATTCTTACATCATTTGGACCAAAGCAAATCAAAATTGCCCGTTTCAGACCAACATCCTCACAAGTTGGGCAATTTGAAAACAACGTGGTCGGTTGGGGAAAGAAAGAGGGTGCCAAAATTAAACACAAGTGACTGAGTGAGAACGAGGGGAGTACACGGTAACACGAGGACACACGTAGCCTAAGGACACTGAGGTAGCAAAAGGACACATTTAGGTAGCAAAAGGATCAATGATCATCAGTGACCCTGACTCAGTTTGACCTTGATCTTGGTGTAACCTTGACCCGAATCGTCACTTCCGGTTTTCATGGGGCCGCCATATTGGAAAATGGCTTTACTTCCGGTTTTCGTGGGGTGCCATCTTGGATGACGTCACTTCCGGTATGACATCACTTCCGGGTGTGTCGGTGGGTTTGTGTGTTTCTGCCGTATCACAAATGCCCCTTACTAGTACACAACTGACCGCATGGCATAGAGCTAATATCAATAAATATTAGTGCATGTCTGAGATCGATTGCCGTTATTACCACGGTTGAATGAATTTCAAGTTCACGGCCGCTCCGATAGAGTTGCTTTGGCGTGATGCAACAACGGCTAGGCGTCACTGACACATGATGTCTTCTGGTGTCGTTGTGGAAGCAACCCCCCCCCCCCACGCCCAACAATTTGTCAGAAATGCGGAACTGTCATCTTCTCTACCATGACCAACAGTAAAAAATAAAGTTACTCCGACCATCGCCAGTAAACTATCCTGCCCGACCTATAACAATATTAGGGAGGTTGACAAAATGGCCGCCACCAGTGGTCCATTTCATTTCTTCGAGGTCTATACAGGAATTGGCCAAGCAAATCGCATCGGTGAATTTTTTTACGGAGAGTACCGCCATCTGCTGCCCAACAGCGGCAACTGACAAAAAGCTTGGTAATTGACTAACTTAATTCCAGTAATCAAAATGAACATAGCTTACAGGTACAAATAAATAAATTTCCGTATTTTTGCCACAAAACTGTTAAATTTTTCGGCTGCACCACAGCTCTTCGGTAAATAGCGACATGTTCGTTTATGCAGAATGTGTTTTAAGAAAGGCAGCATTTTTGTACGGAAGATGTCGCCCTCGGTTGTCAGAAAACGGCAACAAGATAAATCAATCGCATCAGCGGCGCTTTAGGGGGCCATATTGTCCAACCCAGCCTCGTATGCTATTTTTCATCCAAGATCCGGCCGGTACTGTAGTACAGCCTTGCTCAGACATACACTAATGAGAATTGTTAAGAGTAGCGTAATATAAACTAACGTTACCCTACTGGAGGCGAAAAGGACGGTCCTTCCGATGTAAGTAGAAAAAAATCTAGGTTTTTGAAATTGCTTCGTTTTACTGTAAATTTCGGGTCTTGGGAGGGAGAAGTGCCCCCCCCCCCCCTTTCTTTCCCCTCTAGGTGCGCTACTGTCTTGTTCACAATAAAATACATTAAAATCGAATAAACACAAACAGGACATTACCAGTCAGTGTTATCGGTGTGCCGACATGTTGGAAAAATGGCGGCACACCAGTAACACTGCCTGGCTATGTCCCGTTTGTTTTAATTAATTTTAATGTATTTTTTTGTGAACAAGTCACAAATAGTCGTGCCGAAAATTAAATTCAAGGGCATTTATATGTGGTTGTGGGATTAGGGCCTGGGTAAGGTGGCACCGTTCGTGCCAAACCTTCACTCGTTCACAACGTTATGTCCATAACAATTGCCCTTTCGAATAACCGGCAGTTTATTTTCTCATGAATTCTACAATTTCCCAAAATTCAATTCCAGTCCCGGGTGTCTCATCTGACCGTACTTAGAGTTCTAAAACGGGACAAATTTAAACGTATGACAGCATCTGACCCTGAGTTTTTAATAAGTCTCAGTAATTAAAAACGGGGGAGAATTACGACACTCTATAAATCTGATCCGCCCCAGCTTTTCAGCAAATCCGGCCTCGGCGTGTAACGGTGGCTTTCTCAATGAATCGCCATGATTTTCAGATAAGGACATAATAAAAGCCTCGCTTCGAACATAAAGCGCACCTGCTTCGATCTCACGCCAGACAAACGCTGGAATTTTAAGGGCCCTTTTCCCTATTATTTGACTTTCCTCTTAAAGTTTGAGTTTCTGCAACTCTCTCGAAGATCCATTAGTTTTTTTTCACTTTTTTTCTCTGTTTTAAAATAGTTTCAAGTGTTCTGTCAATATTAACTTTGTTCTCTCTCTTTTACATCTGCAATGAACGAAAAACGAATTAGCTAATCGAGTTTTACCGTTGAATTAGTTTTAAATGATGGGTATTTTATTGCAGTGAGCAAGAATTTTAGAGTCTGTCAAATGCAAGCAAATCGTTATGTCTGCTGCACGAGAAACTTGAGTAAATTTGCAAGGATTTTGTTGCGAGGAATTCATGCCTGTACTTGACGTCGTCAAGCAGAGAAGACAAAGAGGCATGTTTTTATCAAGAAACTTCGACAGTAGTTTCTTTTAAGGGTCTGTAGAATTTAGGTGACTCTTTCAATGGTTTCTTCACTTTCATAAGACCTATGTAACAAGGAATTCGTGCCTACTTGACTTCAACCAGAGAAGACGAAGAGGCATGTTTTTATCAAGAAATACTAGTAGTTTCTTTTATGGGTTTGTGACTTTAGGTGACTCTCTTAATGGTTTTTTTCACTTCCATAAGACCTTATTTTGTGAAGCGATACTAAAATTATTTTGCGATACAAGCTATTTGATATACAAATTTTTCAGATACAACGAAGGAGAATTCACGAAGGATTTTAATATGTTCTTGTAAGGAATTTTAACAATGTTTAGTATTCGTTGTAAGAGGTTGCAGCAACAACAATAGCTAGGTTCACGTGAAATAGTGATGTTTATGTTTGTGTTTATTGAGCCTAAAGGTTCTTACATGATTCGCTAACTCTAAAACTACACTCTAAAACTACATAAAACTATAACCAGACAGCCATTAACCAACCGAGCATCACCCGAACAATCCTGGTCGAACGCTGGAAGCGAGGCGAGCAAGCAGTGAGGCGTTAACTAAAAACACACGATCCGGAAGTCGCCCGAGTCATCCCGTACTCCTGCAATAGCCCTAAGAGAGCCTCGCTGACCCAAGATGAGGTGGGACCCCCAAGAGCACTGAGTAACTGAACATCACCCCGATGTTTTCACGAGAAATTTAATAGCTACCTTTAAAACAATTTAAATCAAGTACGATTCATCAAGGACCACGCTAGTGGTCCACCCACTAAGTTCATTGTCAGACTTCATTGTCAAAAACTCATAATTCAATAAATCCGTAATTGGTACATTGGCGGCCACTGGCTTGAATTTCACCAGCTAAATTGTAACATGCCAACCAACTACTATTACGCTGGTAAACTCAAATGAAGGCTTCTGTAAACAATCGAAGGGAGTCATATTATGCAAAAGGAAATGGATAAAGGGAAAACGGACCAATCAAGTTTACTCAATATAAAGTAGTGATACTATAGAGCCAAAAAGGGGACATAAGTATTTTAAAATAAACAAGTACGCTACCAAAGAATAACATTGAAAAAAAAAACAAATAGTGTAAAAAAAAAAATTACAATCCCAAAACAACTACGTTATGGAATACAATTTTTGGGTGTAAAACTTAGTACACAGTATAAGGTACACAGACAAGAAAAAAGTTTTTACGGGTATGAAGATCTTCCACACTTTACAAGTCCATAACCAACTTATTTATAGAAGTAACTAATTGACAATGAAACACAAAACTAATAACATGATTAATTTAATTGATTGCATGTCTAGGCTACAACGACGACGTAAAGAGGCCACTAACGCAGAGACTGAATTTGAAAGAAATGTTTTAAATACCCTACAAAATCCAACAGTCACAAAGGGATCGGTCCCGCCCAGCGCAAATATTTAGGTTAAATTGAAACAGACAAACAAAGGCATTCATGTTGCTATGCTTTGAATTATTGGTGGAGTTAACAGAACGAGCGTAGGGTAGCCTATGAAGTAAACACGCACTATAGTAATGTAAGAATAAAAAAAAGATGAAATAAAAAAATTAAAAAAGCCAAGAACTGCACAAACATGCAAAAAGCACGACGTTTCGAGGTGACTTTCACCTCGTCATCGGGTCCACTAAATCCACAAAGGTTTCGTCAATATGTAAAAAAAAAATTCCAGTTCATTACAGCTTCAGCATAATATGGTGGTAACATTTTTAAGTTGGCAATAATACATAGAAAAACTATTAACCTGTTTAGCCCAGGGTAAGCTTAGTTTCTTTTTAATAGTTTTTCTGTGTTTTATTTCCAACTTTAAAATTTTACTACCCTGGGCTGTTATGAACTAAAATTGAGAGACGAGCACCGAAAATAGTTCATAAAAAGACAAGTCAAGTGGTGCACAAGCATACACTAAAAAGCGACGTTTCGAAATAGTTCATACCGCCGTCAAGCAAAAATTGTCTTAGCAATGGCTAAAAGTCAACATATATGTACTTGAATGGTTTTCCATCCTATATAAAGAAACATGTAGAATAAAATTGAAAATAAAGTGATTAAAATGAACCAGTGTCAGCGTTGAAGCTACACATGGGGAGTCCAGACCTCTCCCAAACGAAAGCAGGGAAGAAGTGATTTGTAGATTGTAATGGTTGGCTATTTACGGGGCTTGGCCCTGGCGGGAGAAATTGGCGATTCCAAGTTAGTGAAGGATCGGTATATACTCTGAAAACTGGGCATTTTTCGGCATTAAATGATTATTATATGAACGGGGGGGGGGGGGGACGTCGGGCAAGAATACATAAAGTTTCTAAATTGAGACTTCCTCGGAAATTTTTTTCTTGAAAAATAACGTGGGTATTTTTCAAGTCCAGGGTGTGCCCTGTCTTTATCTGATGCTGGAACAGGGAATTAGTTTTATCTTTATATTTTAGCTTTGATTTGTGAGACGAGAGCCTTTTGCTCAGTTCCTGTTTCTAGTTCCTATGCAACTAGTCTTGCATGTTGGCTCGCTGCAAGGATTTGATAAACTATATATTATTTATTTTTTTATTTTTATGGTTTTAATCGTTTGCGAATTTTTGCATGGTTAAGTGCTTCAAGTTCCGTGATGCTGTTGAGACGAGAGTAAGTTTCTGAGGGGCGAGCAATTTACGAAGATGTTTTGTAGCTTGTGGGAAGTACGGTAAACAAATAAAATTAGACGGATTTGCTTTCGATGGAAGCAGTTTGAGAAGTGCAGGGACATCAACTAGTTTTTCTAGTAAAAATAGTGGGTACCTGTTCTCGATAAATTTCTGAGTCGTGCATTCCGATTCTTGGACTAAAAGAAATTTATTGGTTGTAGGGTCAAAAATACGTTTGATTTCGTTGGAAACAACATTATGCTTTTGACTGGGGTCCGTGAAAGATTCAAAATTCATGGATCGTGTTGTAGACATGGGTTTACGAAAATGTGTAAATTCAATCAAGTTGTCTGGTGTGATGATAACGGTCATGTCAAGAAATGGGATGACTTTATTTTTCGATTCTCCCATCGTGCACGAGAGGGAAGGGTTGGCTAGCTAAATTTAGAAAATGGTAACATGGGTTGTTTATCGATATCACGTACAAAAGAGCCGGGAAGTCATCCAACGTATCCTTTGTAAAATTTCGTTGGGGGAACTTTTTCAATAGCACAATATCGATTTTATTGAGAGCAATATCCACCAAAATGGTCGAAATGGTACTAACCGTGGGGACTATCCATCTGGAGTATGGACAAATTCTCAAAGTGAAAAAAAGGTTGTAACGAAAATAATTTCAACACCATCAAGAAAAAGGGGGATGTCCCAGCCAAGTTTATTAAGGGGTTCAGGATCCGATTGAAGTTTTTCAGAAATGCAATCCAAAATATAATAGTCCTGACTGAAGGATGGGAACATAGAAACTAGGTTCTAGGACTAAACATCGCAGTTTATTTCAGTACAGTTTACAAGGAAATATGATCCATTACTACGCTTTCCTCCCCACTCCCCTCCTCCCCATTGTATTAGCCGATCCGTTACTGAGGTTGAGTTTAGTAGTTTACATGGAAATATTTGAAGACGAACTTCACCTCTCACCACAAGCGAAAGCTAAACGTTATCTTAAAAACAGGAATAAAAACTGTGCTTAAGGTGAAAAACAGGGTTTCCAAAATCAAACGAAGCACTACTAAGAACTCATGCAAAACAAGAAAAGTATAAGAAAAGTACAAGAAGATAACAAATAAGGTAAGTGTTTAAAAAGTGTAGAATAACAAATGTTTCTTGAACGATTTCAGCCCATGCGATGTTTTGTCCTTGCGATGTTTTGTCCTCGCGATATTTCGTCCTGGATGTTTAGTCCGGCTATGTTTTATCCTGCGATGTTTAGTCCGGTCACGTAGAGACTACGTCAAAGGAAGCAAACCTATATTCTTGGGAAGGCGGGGAGGGGGGGTGGTATACGGAGTTTTCCAATTCAGAAATGTTGCCATTGGATTTGGGAACAGTATGAGCCCCTATTTAGAGTTGTTTCAGGACTAGCGCAATGAGCTGAGAAAGAAACAGGTTGGGTGCCTTTTTTCCACTCCTTATGACACGACGGGGAAACCCCGGTTTATGTGTTTTAACCGGGGGAAGATGATGGGGGAGGGGGGGGAGCGTGTGTCATTTTTTTATGTACCTCTCGAAATCGTCATCTTGAAGTTTGTTGTTTTCAACTAGGCAGGAAAGGATTCTCGTGTTACATGCAACAGGTTTCGAAAAAGGAAACCTGTATAAATTTTGTTGGAGGCAAGTTTTGCTTGGAGAATTTTATGCCCGAGTTCTGATTTGTCATAGAGGATAGTAGCGTTGCTCTTATCCGACTTGATTATTGCTATGTTCGGGTTTTGTTCAAGTTTTCGAATAGCTTTAATTTCTTAAATTGAAAGGTTATAGGTGCAAGCAAGTCTTTTGATTTTTTTTTTTAATGCAGCTTAGCACAATAGATTTAGCCTGGGTACGGGGAAAAATAAAGCGAGCGGATGCTTCAAACTTTGCACAAAAGATTAGTAGGTTAGAATTGGATGAGACGGGGGTGTCGTGGGGGGGAGAGTTGGAACAAATTTCTAATCTTTCTTTAAAAAACGTTCGGTAGGGGCGTCCAAAGGTAAGCTAGATATGACATGCAGCCAAGCCGCCTTCGGGAACGTTTGGAATTGTTCTGCTTGTTTTTTTTTTTCTTTTTTGTATTTTAAGTGGTTGGTGATGAGGGTCTGTTAAAGAAACATTTAGAATTTGTTCCGACCTTCCCACCCAATGAGCCTTTGTATTTATTTGCATTCCTTCTACATTGCCTATGGCGGCAAGCATTCTTGGTGAAATGAAGCTCTTGTCACTGCAACTGTAACCTTAAAGGTTGCTTAATTAGCAATGCAGCATTTAGGCCTATCGAGTTCTCGCTCTCAGGAAGCAAAGGAAGTGCACAAAACAAAACTTTTAAACGCGACAAACAAGCCACGTGACTCGTTAATATATTGAGTAAAAATTCGGTACGCCATAGAAACAAGCTACAAAGATCAACGAAACTGATGTCACTAGATGGCGCCACGGAAAAATATAAAGAAAATCCCCTAGTGCCATCTAGTGACATTAATATCGTTAATCTTTATAGCTTGTTTCCACTGTGCACGAGGCCGTACCAAATTTTTACTCAATAATTAAGGAGTCACGTGGCTTGTTTGTTGCGTTTAAAAGTTTTGCTTTGTGCATTCCTTTGCTTCCTGCGAGAGAGAACTCGATAGGCCTAAATGTTGCAATGCTAATTTGGTAGCAACCGGCCTATAATAACGGATTCAGTGACTGATCTTTACGCAGTGTAAGCGTGGGCATGTCGTTAAAGGCCATATGTCAGTGATCCGGTAACGGGTTGGGTTGCCAGTTCGAATCCTGGTCAAGTCAGTCCGACGAAACGTTAAGTAAAGAACGGTGGCTTACTGTACAACGTCATTTCGAGCGGATAATTTTCCCTGTTTGACTTCATTTCTTCTTTCCTTGCCGCAAGTTAATGGCGTATTTTTGTATCCTAATTTCTACATTTGCAGTATTTGCATTTGCAGTATTTGCATTTGCAGTATTTGCAGCGTTCTATTTTTTTTTTTATTATTACATTTTCCATTGACGGAGACAAAAAACGCCAATGCCGTCACGGCAGTCGATCGTATTCTTAATACTTTCAGCCAGAAAAGAGTGGTCGAATCTTCTCGCCATTGACGTCACAGATATTGAACATCCGGGGCCTGAGCGTCCGTCTTTGTCGTAACCAAAGGAAGCTGCTCTGGTATCCGGGCACCGCTGAAGCGGAAGTCAGGTCATTACGGGGCTCGTGTGGTCAGCGAACGGGAAGAAATTAGCCTTGGCCCTTTCCTCCCCCG
>JAHWFP010240505.1:0-12776 GCA_023313725.1 Lithobius niger
CATCAACAGCCTTTCTTTATATTTATAAATACTGCAACAAGGCTAATTACACGCCCCCAGCTTCACCCAACGTAAAATGGTCACCCAGTTCCCTCGAGGCGTGTCACGTGACCTGTGTCGGATGGGACCTACCTTATCCATATGCATGTTGCATTCACGAGCTTTTCCCTTTTTCGACTTGCAAATTTTCTTTGATTTCCCTCCCCTAACGTCGAAAACCCCCCGACCTTAACCCACACCCCTTAGTTATTTTATGTAGCCCTCTGCACCCATACTGGTCATCTATTTGTTCCCCCTACCCCTGACTTCCCCCTGACTTTCCCTGAACCCCATCTGCCGTATTACATCGACTGGTGGTGGAATACGCCCGCTTAACTCGCATTACTACGCAATTTAACTTTCCCCCTGCAGTCGGTTTTGTACGAAAGGAAGTACGTGCAATTGATAAATTACGGAACGCGGAAAGTTAAGGGTGTTATCATTATGGGATGTTTAGGGAATTACATGTCACAGTATTTGATTGTGAATTCGTTTGTTGTTGTTGTTTTTTTTACCATAAACACTGTAAAAACACGTATTTAGACACATAAAATATTTATTTTGTCATCGTGTAATTAACGTTTCGAATGCGCTTTCCTCTGTTGTAACGGCTACGTTCTTTCCGATTTTTACAAAGAAATTCCGAAGTCTAGACCCCTCAGTATACCATTGATCTTAATCAATTTTTGTGCTACAGCTTGTTTTATTGTGTCTTGTTTTATTATAAGCTGACCTTTTAGAATTATTGACTGTAGACTATCTGCAGTACTCTGTTTACTGCTTTACATGTGTGTGTTTTTTTAATTTTCCTGTGATAACTTGCGGACTAAGTGTCACTTGTCTAAAACTGGCCCTTCCTTGCACCATTGCATTGTATCTGCATAAGTCTGTAAATTAATTTGAAACTTTTTTTTGATATTTTTAGCGAAAATACTTATAAATACTAGCTTGAACTGCCGCTAATACGTTTTTAGTAACCGCGTTGTTAATAGTTTGGCGTTGAGGTCGTTTTAGTGCCTACCATTTTCAGTGTTCAACGTCTGTTGTCAGTTTTTGATTTTTTCTCTGACTTACGTTTAATGGGTTTTCTAAATTTGGCTGCCTGTTAGCGGCCCACCCTACAGGGTCCTTCGTATTCCTGTTGTTTTTTCAACAAATCTTACATTATTAAAACTATTTTACAAATAGGAAGGTTGAAAATAAACCTTTCCAAAACATTAACATTTGTCCAATGTTGCGGACGTTAAATGATTTTAAATTAAAGCACTAGCGTTCACTTTGAAACACCTTAAAAACACATGCTTAAAACACATGCAGCGATAACGGTGTGTAAATAAAACAGCAGTGTTTTTATTACATAGCATTTGGTTTTGAAAACTGCTTGTTCATGTGTTGTAAAATAAACACTACTGTCTTAAGAGATAAAAACACGGTTTTATTTTAAACAGTTCAGTTGCTATATATTTGTTTCAGCACGTATTTATAAATTGTTTCAAATTAAACGTTGTGTTTTATTTTAAACGCATTACACGTCAGCAACTCTATATAAACGTTAATGTTTTCAAAGATTTCTTCCCAGCCCACGTTGTTTTAATATGCTTTTGTGTGTTTTATTTTTAGCTAAAAATGAATAAAATGGTTTTCTAGGAATATCTAAAACGTGTTTATTTTAAAACTAGTTTTAACATTTTATGTCTGTTATTTGATCGTACATCATTTACAGCGTGATCAACGTATGCAAATATAACGGAATTGAAATTAGTGGGAGTTTGAAGAAGGAACTCCTGCAATAAAATTGGATATTTTATACATACAGGATTGATTGTCCTGACTTTAAGAGAAATATGTTCACACGGATTCGTTTTATAAAACCCGGTGGATAAAATCAAATACACATTAAAACCACCAATAAAAACTGCAACATGCAACTCCGAAATCAAGAACCAAGCAAACAATAACAATCAAACAGGAACCAACATACGTCAGTCTTAAATCTTTAATTGTTAGTCTTAAATCGACTGACAACAGGAAACCCATAGAAGACCAACACCCTGCAAGCAGGTTGTAAATCAACCTGCATTTACTGGTGTGTTTAATATGCATTTGTGTATCCACTTATTGTCTGCGCGGTGTATCTTGAGTCCAGCAGTATTTTTTGAGCGACTACGTCTTCCTGGAGGAGGCGGCTTTAATCGCCGACTGCCACTGTTTTTGTTATCATGTTGGATATCGACAAGGCACTCTAATACCAAAAACGTACAATCGATTATCTGTGTTCGTTCTGTGGCGAACTCAAGATAGGCCGTGGACACTATAGATAATTTTTTTGCTCAAAAAGGTGCACTAATCCCGAAATTTAATATTTTTAGGGTATTTGTTGGACTTGGACTTTGTTTCACTTTATGCTGACTAATGCAATCCTGTACAAGGAAATAGTTGGAAATAAATTTTGCTTATGAAAATAAATTCCCATCACGTCCAAGCATAAAGAAAAAAAAAACAAGTTCACATTCCGATTCACTGCAGTTTTCTCATATTTCCTCCATTTCTTTATCACGTATAACTTTAAACGGAAGTTTCCCTTTTTTTATGGACGGAATGGCTACACCTGGAAATTACCTTACAATTTGACAGCAATAATACGTAATAATGTGTGGGAGTAAGTTAACCTGTCACCAAGCGTCACCTGTCGCTTGTTTTATCCTCAATTTATGCGACTCTTTTGCCCTGACCAAGTTTCAGAAAGCAGTTTAAGACCTTAAAAAAAATAAAAATAAAAAAGAACTCCGCCAAAGCATTTACGAATCGTTGGTTTTGTGTTTAAAGTGAGTTGTAATCACCGACCGGAAATGGTAGTGGTACAGCTCAGAGCTTAGTTTGAGTCACACGACCTAATTAGGAACTTAAAAAAACATTTGAAGAAACTGTTTACACACCAAGTTTTTGCTGCACACCACAGAGGTTTTGTGGTTTTTCAGAAATAATATGCTTGTAACCTATGTTTTACTTTACTTATATGTATGATTCGAGCACGAACCACAACGTAGCCTATACAGACCGCTTTTTAGAGACATTTGGAAATGTGAAATATTTTTACTAATACAATTTTTTTGTAAGATCCACTGTTTCCGTAATAATTTGGCTTATGAAGAGTATGAAGATTATATTAACATCAAATGAAGCTAAATGTACGTGTACCTAATAGAGCAACGGGTACATGACAGATTCCGTTTGACATGTGGGTGAAAGGTAGGTTGCATGAGTTGCTTCCTGACCAATACTAACCCACAAAACTTGTAAATCTAACACAATTTAATTTTCGACCCAATTTGTTGTAGGTCTTTGTCACAATAACACATCAAGCTATATAACATGGGAGAGCTCATCCCATTCATGGTGAACAAGTCTCCGCCAACATGATGATGTCAACATGATGTCAACATCCAAGATGGCGGAACTTCGTTCACCATGAATGGGATTATCACCCCTATGTTTAAATAGTTTGATGTTTTATTGTGAACAAGACCCGTAACAAATTGGGTCGGAAATTAAATTGTGTTTGTTGTACAAGTTTTGTGGGTTATTGTCGGTCAGGAGGCAACTCTCACTACCCTAGGAGGTATGATGTTTCGAATCTTCGATAATGCTGGACATCTGACACGTTGATAACAATAACGTTCACTTGTTCAGGAAAGGGTCTGACATGCCCTTTTATGACTTTGTTAAAAAAAAACACGAAATATTTACTCGCCTATACTACAAGCATTACCACTTTGACTCCTTTTACGAATACTGGCATTCTTGCCAATGTACTGGTAATTTTCTGCTTACTGAAATTGGCCCACTCGGCACTCCCAACCGACGCCCGGGCTTCACATTTTATGGCTGTATATAGGGTTAAGATTTTAATTTTTTAGTAAAGAAGTCACTCAAGTGCACTTATAACAACTGACAACGTTTCGGGGAAAAACAGCACCCGTTATCAAGTGCGTTAAGTTAGCAATCAAGCTTCGTTACATTAAATACACTAAAAAAAAACAGCAACATGCCAAAGAAAAGCATAGTCAAAGGCTATGAAACAAATGAAAGTTAAAAGTTTAAAAACGAGAGAACACAAATTTCACTGGCAAAACAGCATACCAAACGGGGGACCACCTTCGCCGTGCAAATTTGCTGTTTTGCCATGTGCAATTTGGGTTCTCTCGTTTTTGAACTTTTAGCTCTTAATTTGTTCATGGCCTTTGACTAAGTTTTACTGTGGCATGTTGTTGTTTTTTAGTGTATTTATGTAACGATGCTTGATTGCTAATTTATGCACTTGATAATGGGGTGATGCGTGTCACCGAAACGTCATTAGGTGCACTTGACTGAAACTTGGTGCACTGGATTGAAACCTCACCAGGTGCACATATGTGCACTTGATTGGCATCTATTCTATTTAAATTGTTGATTGTACTGCTCTCTCTCCATTATATCGTATGACGACAATTACCATGGCTTGATAAAATACGAACGAGTATTTATTTTTATTTTATGCTGTGGTGAAGGGAAGTGTTGATCCATTTTACATTAATGAGTATAATATCCGTTGAAATTTACTATCGACTTGAAAGCACATAGTTGAGAGTTATGAATTAAAAAGGAAACGTGAAATCATCTTACAGCGTTTCCTTTTCTTTTCGTATTATAACTTTCCCATGGTTTTAAAACAAATGGAAAAAGAAACAAAGAAACCTCCCGTCGTAGCAGTTGTGAGGTACAGCAAAGGCGAACTTGCCAGGATCGAACGCAATTCTTCCGAATACACATTGACTGTTTCAACTTCTGCGCTATGGCCACTACCGAAATTGACGCTAACAATAATAATTGTAAGTTTTATGTTAGTCACACTTGGCCTTTGTTGTAGTACCAACTGCCACACTGGGCATTTGATTATGTATTGATAACTACAGCATTGTTTCTCATTATTTAAAGCAAATGTAAATTATTTGTGGTAATGTGGCAGGATATCTGCGAAAAAAACGAACTTAACGACGTGTTTTATACACCGTTTTTACCATTACTACGTGTGTTACCTATATTCGCTAATCAACAATGATTTCCGTTTTTGCTCGTTTAGTAAAAACAACATCGTGTGGTTGGCATAATCGCTATATTACAGTTGATCAGCTTCGTATTGAACTTAATTGCAGGTTTATAACAGATCAAGTGACACGGTAACGTGGGCCATCAGACCTAAACAGCGTGAAATTGTGGTAACCTCGTTCTAGCTTTGGGTCAGAAGGGTACGTCTCTGGTTTGTGTCATGAGGCACATAAGCGTGGGAGGCAATTTGTATAGTCTACTGTGCTAGAATCATAATCGAACCACACACCCAATTAAATCATATTGTCTTGTTTGTATACGGCTGTATTTTTGTCACTTTGGGTAAAATTTGAGAAACAGACGCTTGCAAATTAAGCTGGTTGGAAGTTGTGCCAAGTCACGTGATTTGCAATCGTCCAATGGAAACTAATTGTACCCAAAAATGGGATATTTAATTATTTGCTGTAAAATGCTGTAAAGCAACGAACTTCACTCCCCACTTTCGTGTTTTTTGAGTTTTCCCAACTAGAATTTATGCCAAGGACATGTAGTTTAATAAGAAACTAAATAGTTAAACGTTTAACTAAGCATGCGTCACACTAAATTGGCAAGTATAAGCACACACGGTCACGCTGTTGTGAGCCATAAATCTCCTCGGAGGGAGACCTTGGGAAATTGTAGTTAAAATTTCGTGCCTTCAACTTTATTATTAGCTTACGTTAGTGTGAGTCTCTTTGAAATTTGCAGAATAATAATTGCAGGACAGTTGATGAATTAGATTCTTAGATCAGTAATTTTTTCATGATTTTACCAATATTTGTACTGAAATTATCAGGTATCCCTTTGAACCATTATTTGCAGGATAATAATGCTACATTTGATGAATTACAGTCTTAGATCAGTAATTTTTCCATGAGTTTTCCAACTCTACTGAAAATCTCGGAAGGTGTCCCTTTGAACCACTATTTGCAGGATATCAATCCTGCATTTGACGAATTAGATCCTTAGATCAGTAATTTTTCCATGAGTTTTCCAACTCTACTGAAAATCTCAGAAGGTGTGCCTTTGAACCACTATTTGCAGGATATTAATCCTGCATTTGACGAATTAGATCCTTAGATCAGTAATTTTTCCATGATATTTTTCCAACTCTGTACTCAAAATCGCAGGTGTCCCATTGAACCACTATTTGCAGGATAATGATATGCATTTGATGAATTAGATTCTTAAAAATCAGTAATTTTTCCAACTCTACTGAATATTCCGCAAAGTGTCCATTTGAATAATTTTTTGCAGGGTAATAATACTACATTTGATGAATTACAGTCTTAAATTAGTAATTTTTCCAGATTTTTCCAATGCTACCGAAAACGGCAGTCCCTTTGAACCATTATTTGTAGGGTAATAATACTACATTTGATGAGTTACATTCTTAAAACAGTTATTTTTCCATGAAGTTTTTAACTCTCTACTCGCAATCGAAGATGTCCCATTGAACCACTATTTTCAGAATAATAACACTATATTTGATGAATTAGATTGTTAAAACAGTAATTTTTCCATGGTTTTTCCAAATCTGTACTGAAAATGGCAGAAGGTGTCTCTTCGAACCACTATTTTCAGGATAATATTACTACATTTGATGAATTAGACTCTTATATCAGTCATTTTTCAAACTATTTTTCCAACATTACTGAAAATGGCAGAAGGTGACAAGAGATGGTGTGAGGGTCAGTTGTCTAATGTCTTCGTTGTTGTGAATTCTGGGCAAGGCTCCCTTTTTGAAAATCCATCCCCTGGATCTAGGAGCATCATCCTTGTTTCCCAGCCAGCTTCTATTGGCACGCCATTAGAGCCAGGTCGATTGCAAGCCGACAACTCAGTGTCCCAATTCCAGCAATCGATCAATAAAAGAGACTCCCACAACGATGGAACTCGCCTGCCGAGATGGAATTACCCCTCCTATCCCCTCCCTCTTTCCTTCTTCACCCCAATTCCGCCACAACCACTCTCTCCTAAAAAAAAAAAAGACAATAGGGTTCTTTCCTTCACCCCAACTGTATTGCTACTCATTCCAGATTTCCAATAGCTTCACCGCAGCACTCCAATATTACGATCTACAAATAACTGTAAGAAGTAAACACTGTCAATGCGAAATCTAAACTGTCCACAGTGTGCAGGAACCTTAAATCTCAGGGTTAGATTAACCATCATTCAGTTTCGTTTAAACGTAAACGCAGAGGAAGAAATCAAGGGGGATTTTGGTTGCTTTGTTACAAATTTCCTCTCATAAAATTTGGTCGGAAATAGTCCAGGCAAAGAAGTCAATCAGAAGCAGACCAATAAAGACCATGTTCTGTTTAAATAATGTCGTAGCTTACAGTTCTTAGCAGAACATAGTCATTATTTTTCTGGTTGATTTCTTTGTCTACGTCATTTCCTACCAAATATTATGAGATAAAAATTGTGACAAAGCAATCAAAATTTCGTACGCACCACGTTTCCTTTATCATTCGGTTTCCTGTACTTTATATCCTATAACTTGTAAGATCATAATTTAGGGTTTCAGTTTTGTGGTATTTATATACAGAATTTTTGTGACCAAGCAACCAAAATTTCGTACGAAACCACACGTTTCTTTTAGCATTCTGTTCCAGCACTTTACATCCTATAACTTACAAGATCATAATTTAGGGGTTCAGTTTTGTGGTATTTATATAGTGTGTAGTATCGTAGGAATGAAATTCAATTCTCGTTGAAAACTACAAAAATGGAAGGAACCAGTTAGACTTCTACATTTTTTAGGTTTTTAATGAATTTTGAGAAGGTTTGCAATCTCAAAAATGAGGAAATCGGCTAAATCGCGGAAGACTTTCTTGCCTGATATCGTGAACAATTCTTCTAAAGTGTGTATACATGCTATATTTTTACGAAATATTTGATTATTTGTTAAACGTTACACAGTAACCATGGCTGTCGAAAAACTCAGAATAATGCTCTTTTGATACGGTCGGTTAGAGGCTTCACTCTCGCATGTCTGAATCCGGCATTGTGATTGGCTGCTCAGCTACCTCTCTTATCCAATCATGTCACAGTATAAGGGGAGCAAAGCCACCTACTCCCGAATTATTACCCTGCGGCTATTCACAAACCAGTGGTGGGGGTAAAACATGGTGACGCGTTGATCAACAGCGAGTCATAATCACGCTTCTCCATTACAGGCGTCTGATTTATGACACTGGCTGGATCAATGCTCTGTCATGATCCAGGCAATTATAAGCAACCACCACAAATCAAAAATCAATACCACCTTAAGAGGACTTTATCCCCCCTCTCGCTTTGTGGCCCATATTATTTTATAATGAAGGGCTATTAATTACTGCTTCCTCTCGGTAATCTGTCGTAATATGAATAATTTTCGAAATGATTTATGGTGTAGTCATCATTGGGGTGAGATCATTTAACTTTTACGATAGCTGATTTTACGATTTGCAAGCTTATTATTGCCTGTATGGTGTTATGACTGTTGTTATTGGTTAAATGGGACTTACGTTTGCGTGGAATTGATCAGAGAAGTCTTCTGAATTTTACATTAAATGTGAACTTCAACAATGGCTGAAGCTCAAGAATGGTACTTAATCTAAGAAAAGATTTTTGAAATTTTCTTAGAACTATGTACCGGCAATTTTTAGACATTAATGATAGCCGCAATGAGTTATTAATATGTTTGTGACATTTCTACGGCAAAACTACACTGCTGGATGTTTCTCTTAAATGGCCATTTTAAAGAAACACTGTTTTAAACAAAAAGGGTGTAGTTTTGATTTAATCCAATGGAGAATTGTCGACTGACAAGTTTATTATACGAAAGCATTCCAAATTTGTTATTTTTGGGCGAAATTTAACGGCAGTGTTGAAGTTGAAATATGACATGACAGTAGTTAAGTATCTTTTGTTAAAACGGTTAGAAGACTTCACTGATCTAAATTCTAGATTATTTCCAACAAATAAAATACACAAATAGCATAATTTTAGAACACTTGTTATCCTCTATACCATGTTAGAGTTCCCAACACCGACAAATAATACAACTCCATCTGCTTATATTCAAGGATCGCTATGAGAACACTTTTGAAAATAAATAAATTTTACTTAGGCTCCAATTGGATAAATTAAGAGTATCTTCAGATTTCCTTTCCTATAAACTGAAGATCCCACTGAAAAGGTTTGAAAGCATTTGAGTTATTCAACCAGTTGGGCGGCGTGTTCGTTATCGGGCGCCCTCTTCCGGTCGTGGTTCGTCAAGCGATAGTATATCAAGAGTGAAACAGGAAAGAACAGTGAAACAGGAAGAACAGAGGTTGAGAAGTTAGAGTGACGTAAGAAAACAGTGAAGGACACAACGCAAAGCTACGAATGTACAATAATTTTGATTAGCCGTATACCGTCATCGTACAGAATTGTGCAAACATGTCGGCTATGTCCCAAATTTTTCCACTGAAAGCAATCTCCACACTGATTGTCAACTTTGAGCATGATAAATCCAACAATCTACTGTGAATTTTCAACCAGTGCTTAGTCGTTATCAAGCATAGGAAACACTGATGCCTGGTGTTCTCAGCATCAGTCATAGGAAACTGCGTAAGGACTGTGACATGGTGCAGAAAGATGGTGGCATAGTGCTATCGTCATCACACGTGGGAAACAACGCGTAATGCACCTTATGGTCACGCAATTTATGACGAAACTTATGCGCCGAACCCATAACATCTACAAACACCCATGAACCTTACTTAACAACTACATATTCTGCTAATACATAGGTAAGGTCAGAAATTACTACGTATTGTTGTCAACAATGAAGCAGCAACAATTGGATCTCGTAGTGGGAACTATTAGTGTGTTTCTGAATATATTCCAAGTTTCTGAGGAAATTAGACTGACCTACGATGGGACTTTTCCTCGTGTACACCCACCCAACCCTTATTGAGGAGTTTCGAATTACCAAAATTGCCTGCTGCGGCATTTCGTGCGCGTTGCTAACGGTAACACTGAACCAAATGTATCTGTAGGCCAAGCACGAGGCAAAAAGAAGAATAAGTGGAATAGTAGGAAAACACGTAAATACTGAAATATATTGCTGAAGTATCTTACCTTCCTAGTATTTTGGAGACACAGCCGTGGGAGACCCTCAGCTGCCGGCTGATGTCACACGGCCGGACGCCATTGTGGGCTAACTCCACTATCCGTTGGCGGACCACGTCCGGAAGAGGGCGCCCGTTAACGAACACGCCGCCCAACTGGTTGACCCCTCCGTGGCCTGAAAAAGAGAAAAAAAAAAGCAAATTAATATCACGTAGAGGGAAGTATTCATTAATTGTACAAATCTAAAGCAAATTAGAAACTCAAGTAGCACAAGGTCAAAGGAAAATTAACATGAGATGTGATCACACAATTGTACAATATATACAATAGTAAAAGAAACAGTTTAGTAGTAAAGGCAACAGTGGAGGCAAAATCGTATTCAGTGATCTCTCTTTTGCAGTAACCAGAAGTGACATGCACAATGGCTACATGTCTTCTTAACAGTTTTTTTAACCATATATAGATACCCAGAGGTTTGATGCGCTCCCAGCCAGAAAGTGAGAGGGACAATTTTACTAGGTAATTCCGATCAGAAATTCGTAGGATTTTTGAATGACATCATATGTAGATACCCGGAGGTTTGACGTGCTCCCATTGCACCAGAAAGTGAGAGGGACAGTTTTAGTAGGCAATTCCGATCGGAAATTCCTAGGTTCTTTTATACCCCACAATCGACATGAGCAAGAGGCATCACAGGGCCCTCTCTTCACGAAAAATGCCAGGGGTTGCTGAGATCAGGCTTGAACCCTTGGTACGTGACCTAGTACGTGACCCTGGTACGTGACCTAGTCATGTTAACCATCAGGCCTCTCACCTTGCCCCACCACTTATAGACGCTGGCTGATATAGTATGTTTTTGGGGGTGTTGTGTGAATTTTTGTAGGAGCATCCTATTAATTCGAGGTAATTAAGAATAAATTTTGAAATAAAAAATTTACTGTTTTTAAGAATCATTCAGTCACAATTAATAAATTATGGAATTTAAGTCACCTCCACCTCAGCATCTTGTAGTCAAATTCTTTACGTTGTATTCCGTAAATATTTTATTAGATTTATAAATAAGCCCAAGCGGTAGTCGAAGCTTGGGTCAAGAATATGATTGGAAGTAATGTTTTTGCACGACCGATTCATTTGCCAGTCCTCTCAGTTCAGTCTATAGATCCGACAAAGTCATTATGTCAAAGAAGTCAACATTGGTAAAATGACCTTAGCACCTCAAAGCCACTCAAACGAACAAGCACAAGAACAACCATCCAAAGCACAATACTGACACCACTTAATCTACAACAATCAACAAGTGGAATACTGAATCAACAATACTGAGCAGTACTGACAATAATATTCCAGGTATAATTTGACCAATCTTTACGTGAAGACAACCACAGGGTGTGTAACAGCTCCTTTAGTATGAAGGTTGCGCGAATGCCTAAACCTCCCCTTTAATCGAAAGCACCTTTAACAAGAAACACGAAAAAGAAGAAACAAAAACCGGCGAGTGTATGTTCGTGACAGCGCTTCATAGTTTGTCGTTCACCCGTTGCTGCTCTCTCTCCTTACAATTCAATTAAGTGTGGCGAGCGAACGAGGTCAAACTTTCTCTCTCTCTTTTAGCGTAAGTCCATCGGAGCTCCCACAGACGGATGAAGTGACGGCCTGGCGATGGCCGTCGAGCATATAATTTGTTTAATTCCGGCGAGAGAGAAAGAGAGAGAAAGAGCACTACCCCCTCCTTTACACCCCTACCCCCTTCTTAACCGAACAACCAACCAGCGAGGCCCATTCTGGCGTCTAATTAAGCTCTTGCGACTTACTCTACATGGCAGCCATTTGCAACCGTCTTCCACACTTCCCTTTCAAGTGCTTCTCCAGCTGTGAAGTCGGCCACTTCCAGGCAATTCCACGGGTTTTGAGTGTGAATTAGGTATTCTGGGTGTATAGTCTATTCCACGGACTTTAAAGAAGTACAAACTCAGGTTTGGCGAGTCAACGTTGGCTCATCTTTCAACAACGGGTAGATATCTTAAAATCTTCAGAAGGAGGACTATCTACTGCATTTCTCCTAACCACTATGTTCTGAATTGTCACTCGCATGATTTGTTGAAAACTGTAAGTCGTTGTCAATTAGCTCATCATTTATAAAACTTCCAATCTTGGCATCTTGTAGGATGAGGTTAGCGCGCGTCTTCTTACAGGGCCTGTTGGCTTAATTTCATACTTGAAACACTGTTCGCTGACTTAAATCCATATTTTAAATCTTAAGCCAACACTAAAGATGTAGTTGGATATACAAAACAACATTGGATTTCAATTCGATTTAAAATCTAGATTTAAGCTAGTGAGCGGTATTTCACAGTACGATGGAGTTAAGTCCACAAAGCCAGTAACGAGACTTGGATTTGGTAGTAGCTGCAAGATATATCACCAAAGGTCTTATTTCGACATCTTTGGAGTTGGTTGCCTATTTCACCAGAAACTCCACCTACCAGATATGGTAACAGTAGTCTTGT
>JAHWFP010240506.1:8042-19019 GCA_023313725.1 Lithobius niger
ACTCCGGCCCCTCCCTCCCACCTTCCACTGTGAAACGATGCGTCACAACAGATATCAACCCATTCGGGGTCAGTCTCGCAGGTTATCGAGCAGTCCAAAAGAGGCAGAACTCCCACACCAGGACCACGCATGTCCCACGCACTCGAACAAGATGCAACGATGCTCGGGCACGGGGAAAGTAACATTGTCGTAGTATCTTCTGTTAGTTTGCTTTGTCGGCCACAGATAGGTTGTCGAGGTTGTGAGTCGTTTGTTGTCCAGACTGCATTCAGGGCATACCTTGCTCCCGGTTCATACTCAACGGCTTGGGTTGAGTGTGCGCGCCAGTTGCGAGTGCGGGGAGGCCCTCTTGCTACTGCACTGTATTAGGCACCAGCAGGAGCGTTGTATGCTTGTGCGATGGGTTGCAGGAGCTGCATCACATGAAAGTGTTCTTACTGCCTTGTCACTGAAGAAAGATGGGTGCCGCCTACGTGCAGTGGCACGCTTAATGAAGTCAACTGGAATTCTGATTTAGTTACCTACACTCTGTGTCGCTTCACTGCCTTGTTTGTTGCTCCTCCATTTGTTATGTTATTGTTCTGTAGGTGCATGTCATTAGACTTACGAGAGTAATTTGTATTTGTGTTTGTGATTATTGAATGGATATCAGTGTTCTTGTAGAGAGTGGCCAGGATTGTGGCTGGAGTTGCGAGTTGTGAGTCGTGAATTGTGAGGAATTGTACATTATATCTATAGAGTGGGCGCATAGCTACGGGCTACAGCCCCAGTAAATAAATTATATTGTTATCGAGAACCAAATCGAAATGGTCTTGGTTTTTGCTTAAATCTTTCAGTTTTAAACCATAGGGTCCGAAGTCTAGAATTTTTAGGCCTTCTGCTTCAAAATTGGGCGGCCGACGTGACTGAATGACTTATTTACTTCTTCAATGCGGGCGTCGGGAAGCCAGTTGAATTGTTTCTGCGATTGTTTACCATAATGCTGCATCTGTTGCAACAATGCAGAATCAACTATCGATCGAGCCGACAGGGTAACTGTAGACACACGCTAGTGTGTTGCCATCAAGTAACAAACATGGGACAAAGCTTGGGCGGAACCTGAACAGAAATACGCACTTCTAATGTAGCATTTTTTCGCAAACAAAATTGGTTGGACAGTGGACCTACCGTACACATGATAGACCAGACCATATAACAATTACAATAAAATGGAAGCGAAAAAAGCAAACAAATTAACTGAACAAAAAACGGCTTGGCCGTTTAGAAAAAAGCTTTAGAGCTCGTACCCCCATTCTCACAGCTGTAAAGGCACACCAATAAAAACGGATTAGAGTTCACTCGAACGCAACGAACTATAATTTGAATTCCAATTCCAGGGAACAAAACTGTGACTTGCCAGCCTCAGTGCACACGCATTCACGTACATCACTAATCAAACAAACAAAACGGTTGGATATTTCACACAAATAAAATACACACACAAAATACAACATACACACGCACATGAAACAGAACGAAAATCTAAAACGCATACAAAAAGACGTCGTAAAGAGCATAAAACCTACAAAAGATGAAAAATACATACACAAACACTGGCGAAAAAACTGCCTTAATTAGGAGTATGCTTGTTTCACAAATTATAAATCCACACAAAATACACATAGCCACTCTGAGGAAACACACTTAAAATATAAAACAACAAACACAGACAATTAAAAAAAAAAGACTGCATAACACTAAGTGCAGGCAAACATAAAACACACGCAAACAAACATTAAATATTTCAAACACAAACTGTGTTCACTTTCTGACATAACCACTGAGTAAAAAACGTCCTTGTTCCCTGGAAATGGAGTTCAAATTATAGTTCGTTGCGTTCGAGTGAACTCTAATCCGTTTTTATTCGTGTACCTTTGTAGCTGTGAGTATATGGGGATACGAGCTCTAATGCTTTTTTCTTAACGGCGAAGCCGTTTTTTGTTCAGTTAATTATGTGATCAGTGAGTTTTATAGCATGCGATTGCTCAGGTACTTGAATACACCATGGTAACTAACAAAATGGAATTGAACAAACTTAAGCATGTGAAACATGGGCATACAATAAACCAAACCGTGTCAATTTGACTGATGTACCGGCTAACTGGGCAATGGCAAATGTGAAAATAATGAATGAGAAAATTTATACACATAAAACACCTCTACATAAAAAAGGTAGAGGTGACGATTAGACCGTGGAATTCTTTGTATACACAGGCCTACGAAAGTCGTGATATCCACCCAAAACCAAAACTGGTATAAGAGAAGCCGCCAAATTTCCAAAAAGGGTCGGCCTTTGAAAGTAGTGATATCATTTGACCAGGGAAAGACCGCCAAGGTTAATCATGTTAGCCAAGTTAATCGCACCTACTAATAGTTCGAAAGTTAAATGAATACTTGAAGATTGCTACCGCTTGTAGCAATCTACAAGTTTTCATTTAACTTTCGAACTATTAGAAGGTGCAATTAACTTAGGTAATAGGATTAACCTTGCAGGCCTTTCCCTGTTTAAATGATATCACTACTTTCAAAGGCCGACCCTTTTTGGAAACTTGGCGGCTTCTCTTATACCAGTTTTGGTTTTGGACGGATTTATTAATGCTTTTCACTTGCTAACAGCATCTTGTCAAGCTGAAATGCATTTACCATAAAAGTTGCCATTACAAATACTCTACTTAAAAATGGTTAGTCACTGTTTTATGCATTCCAATTCTAAATTAGCTATGGTTTTAAATGAATGTATAAGGGCACGTTGGATTTGATTATTAAAGTAGTCGTAGCATTGAGTGACAAACATGTTAAAAAGCTAATGTAGCTGCTGTGTTTATTTTTGTTGATGCTGTGAAACTTATTTTTATTATAAGCCCAATCTTTGAGCCATTTTTTGGTCATTATAATTTCCTTTTTGTTTCAAAACAAAGGTTTTCCTATTTTATCCTTTCATTCTATCCTACCCTATCTTATCCTATTTTAACTAGATAGGGGTTTCTTCACCTATCTCACAAAGGAAACTATATCTCTGATAGGCTGCTAATACTTAGCTAGATTAAATTCTATCACTATCTGAGCAATTTAATTTTTATAATGACAGACTATTTATATGCAACAACTCATCAGAAATTGAATGGTACGTGATTTCATTCTATTAGTTCAGAGCTGAAAACGCAAAATGGCTCTACCTGACTTTGTGTACACTCTAATTTACTTTGATAAAATAATTGTAAGTTTGTTTCAGATGGACAACATTAAGAATAAAGGTTTAACCTCATAATAAAAAAAAATTTAAACATAAATTACTTAATTTTTTTTCCTTACTTACAGATTCTTCTGTTAGATGAAGCCACTGCAGCGATTGACACTGAAACAGATTCCTTAATACAAACGACTATTCGAGAGTCATTTGCTGACTGCACAGTATTTACCATTGCTCATCGACTAAATACTATTCTTGACTATGACAGAATTATGGTCCTCGAAGACGGAGTGGTAAGCTATACAAATAGTTATTGGCGGAGCGAGCGAGCGAAGCGAATGAAGCGTAGCATATAACGGACACCAAATTACAAAATGTTGGTTGGTTGGTTGCACACTTTTAGTCTGGGTGGAGCCCAAACGAAAGATCAGATTGGAATGAAATTTGGTACAACGCTTGATACCCCTAATTAGTATTGCTGGGCCAAAATTTGTCGTAAATCGAACAATTATTACGGGAGAAATTACAAATTTTCGAATTTATTTCTAACACTCACCATTGTAAATTTGGAGTCGTGGATATAGTTAAGGAATTCCGACGAAGCATACACCACGCTGGTGGTAGTCAAGTGAACTTTAAAAAACACGGCAAATTAAATTTTGGTTGCTTCTTTCTAGCTGATAACCTTTTTCGACGTAACTCAATGAAATAATAACATTTGATTGTCGCATTTTAACCACTACTGGAACATCGCAACCATAAAGAACAAAAGAATTCCGCTAAAGATACACCTTTCAGTCATTTAAAAAAACAGAATGCTTGGAGGGATTACCTTCAGCATGGCAACGAAACTAGTATTTACACTAGCGATGGGAATCCCAAATAGAAACCTAAATCATTGATTCACGGCGAAGAGACATACAAAACCAAACTATACATGAGACAATGTATTTGCACCACAGCACGAAACAACAACATGCCTGCGTCTAATAGTTTAACGATTCCTCGTTACCACGGCAACGTGTATATTCTCGATGCCGTGGCGCGTTAGTGACTAAGCCTAATCTCAAACGCAGCTGCTACTTACGAAATAAAAATGACAACTAAAAATTAGGCCTAACAATGAAGCCTAAAGGCTAAAGTAGGCCTAAGAGCTAACACTTTTTGACCTGCAATATTGTGATCGTTACAGATATATTATAATGTGGTTTTCATATCTCTATCGCTGTGCGTGATAGAGGTGTGCACCTCAATATTTTCGTTGGTGGCGTTGTTAAGTATTAAACCAGCGGCCAGCATTGCCAACCTACTGAATCTTTTGAGTATTATTAAAAACTATCTCTCTGATGATTGTTTGGCTTACAATTAAATGCCTTATTATTAACATTTATAATTTAGGGAAGGCACTTTGCACAGGAGTAATTATTGTTGTAAACAATGTCAGAATTATAAGCGGCGGCAGCCCCACCACCGTAACAAACGTGCCGTTTTATTTTTAGTCGGCGGCGATGGCTCACATCTTTAGTGTCAGATGTGGAAAGAAGCTAAAAATAACTAAACAGACACTAAGTGATGGAGCAAACAAAAGCATATTAAAATAAATATGATACGTAGCTTTGGCATATTTGAAGAAAAAGCTAAAATAAGACAAAGACCTGCAAATAACAGCAGTACGTCACACCAAAAGGCAAAGAGCCCAAACTTAGCCGAATGAGCATTTTTAGCAGATTTTTAAGGAGCATTAACAAATATGGTACAGTCATTAAAATAAACACTAAATGAGGAAGGCATATGCAAACATGGCTTGAGTTTTTTAATATTTTCAACAGATGGCACCACCATCCTCTTCATACTGGTGGGTATCATCATTTAGTGGTTCTGAGAGTTGCAAAACGTGCTTATTTGTGTAGGGTTTTACTCTTGAAAATCGCTTGTATATGCAGACCTAGCTATCTTCGGTAGCGTTGGGCCTGCAAAAAGCTTGGTATCTTCGTTCAGCCTTAACACAGAGCTCCATTGCCGCTGCGCGCTCAAATGTCGTATACGGACGAGTTGATAGCGGAACGAGCTTGGAAAATGTTGTCCCACGCAAGAAAAAAAGATATCCACCAAGCTGGAAATGCAATACTGCAAAACAGAAAATGTAAGACTACATTCCCTGTAGATTAGGAAGCTAGTTAAGCATCATTTTTGCTGGTGTAATAATACCGTACGTGTCGTGTCAACATCGCATTCGCGCCATTTAGTGCATAAGGGGCCATTCACAAATGGCGTATGCAGACAAAATTTAGAGCTTTTGAGTTCATATTGGGTGTTTTCCAACGGTTCATTTGTTTGTTTTAGCCTACTACTTTCAGTTTCAATCAGGCTTTAAGCCGGACATTCGTTTTATTTGTTTCAATAATAATAATAATCTCAATTCATTACTAGTATGGATAGAACCCGTTTTGTGTTTACCTTTCATCGCAGCCACATTGGCAATGTGGTAAACTGTTTCCACCAAAACTGCTAACAAATAAGTTTAGCTGTACAAAAAATTATCGAAACTTGAATTAAATAATGCTAAATTTACAAACTTAATCATAAAAAAAATAATCGATCAATGCCACGCACAACAACAGATGTGTGAGACCTACAAACATGGGTCGTCTTCATTCATGAAACTGCAAAACCCTGCTATCATTCACAGTAGATTTGCAAAGGCGGCTATCTTACAACAATATGACCTTCTACACGCGACGTTAATTACTTTTGATTAACAATGAGGAGTGAGTCTAGATGCCTATGGTCATAGTAAATAGTGAGCAAAGTACGATTTTTACTACTTGGCTAGTTTATCCAAACAATAAACCTTAGGGCCTTAGGGCTCTATCTAGTACGTGCTGTTAGCGACAAAAAGTGCCAAAACATTTCAGTTCCGGCAACAAGCTGTATATTGCACATGAAAGCTGTACACACATTGTAGTTTCCAAATCCACTGGGAGACACTCCCGGAAGTGACGACGTAATCCGTGATGACGACATCAAAATGGCCACCACGCGATGTATTAAATCTTTATTATCTCCGGAACTATTCGATCAATCCTAACGTGCAACCTATTGCTGGAAAGATAATTTAATTTGCTAAAAGAAATGCCTGAACAATATATGCCATAAATCTATTAGTTTTGGTTTGATCTGAAGAAAAACATAATATGACTGCTGTGTTATATGTTAGTTCTCAATTATCTGCGGAACTAATCGGTCAATCTTTTCGTGCGAAATAGCGTTGGAAAGGTAATTTAATTTTCTAAAAGAAATACCTGCCAATGTATGCCGTAAATCTATTAGTTTCTGCATAATTTGAAGGAAAACATATTATGACGTCCTCAAAATTACCACCATGCTATACACTAAATCTCGTGTATTTCTGGAACTAATAGATCAATCTTATGGTGTAACCTATCGTTGGAAAGATAATTGAAGTTGTTAAAAGAATTGCCAGAGCATTGTTTGCTGTATATATATTAGCTTTTGTTTAATATACAGAAAAACATATTATAACGTCATAAAATTGACTACCATGCGATATACGAATCTGCGGTATCTCCGGAACGAATATATCACTCTTATCCTGCGACCTATTGTTGGAAATATAATTTAATTTGCCAAAAGAATGAAGGACAATGTATGCCGTAAGTCTCTTTTGTTTAACTTGAAGAAAAACAAAATCTACACATAATTATTGCCACTTTATATGTGTAATTTAAGTTGGCTTTATTCTGCGTTCTTTTTTTTTTAATCTATAATGTATTCACTTGTGCTGCACGCAATTGATGATATAGAACATAACACAGCCTTCAGTACATCAGCGAACTCATTCCATGTTAACAGGCATGTCTCATCTTTCACCCACCAGTAGGTATGTCTTTCACAACCAGTCTCAACCTAGCTTAATCAAATAATAAAGCAGAATATGCTTGCCCGATTCCTCCACAAGTCTTCCTCATACGACTAAACGTTCATGTGGTGCACAGTTACCGATAGTCGAAGAAAAAACCATTGATACACCTGTGGAAATGATAGACTGGTCAGAATCCACCAGAAGCAAGGCTGACCACGAAGGTAAAGTGTTATTCTGGGTAGCCTTCCATTCCCGTCAAAACATCCATGAAGGTTTGAAAGATAAATGCACATCAATTCTGCTCCCAGTATATGACGTGAATTCCATGGTTCGCCATGCCATGAACATTATAAGTATTCTTACGAAGATCAATTCATCACAGACACCAGTTTAAGGCCGATCAACGATCACAAAACTGCACATAGAAATGGCTGTAATTTCAAAGATTGGTCGTGGGTTAGCAGGTAGTGGGTAAAATGAAAACTTTGTTTCAAGCCTTTGTTGCTAAACCAGGAAGGGCAGACAGCATTCTGAAGTCATCGGCGGATCGCACGTAAAACAAAGTAGGTACGCACACAAGGGTAGCATTGCAGGCCATCATAATCTGCAGAATGAGGTTATTAGAATCAGGGTGATGACATGGCAATTTAGGCAGCCGTTAAAGGGGAGGCAACAAAAATCAGCAGAGTTGATATTCTGGGATGGATGGGAACTGCTGGTGTAACGTATACCTCTGTAGACTTGCAAGTGTACTAAGAGAGGTATGAGCTGTAATATTAAACAATTACTTTCCTGTACACTACCGTGTGCCTGTAAAGGCCACTGCTCAAGTGACGCACTGTGAACAATACGACACAGCTTTAATAATTTACCGTTTCCAAAACCACCACATATAAAGCGGCAATAATTACATACACGTTACCTTTTCCTTCATATTAAACAAAAACTAAATTATTTACGGGATACATTGTTCAGGCATTTCCTTTAGAAGATTAAATTATCTTTCCAACGATAGTTCGCAAGATAAGATTGATCAATTAGTTCCGGAGATACACGAGATTTAGTCTATTGCATGGTCGCCATTTTGAGTACGTCATAATGTGCTTTCTTTCAAATTACGCAGAAACTAATAGGTTTTACGGCGTATATTGTTCGGGCATTTATTTTAGCAAATTAAATTACCTTTATAACTATAGTCCACACTAAAATATTGATCGATTAGTTCCAGAGATAATTGGGAATTAGTATATCGCACAGCAGTCATATTATGTTTTTCATCAGATTAAACCAAAACTAACAGATTTATGGCATATATTGTTCCGGAATTTCTTTTAGCAAATTAAATTATCTTTCCAACAAATGGTCGTACGATAGGATTGATCAATTAGTTCCGGAGATAGTAGAGATTTAGTAAATCGCGTGGTAGCCATTTTGATGACGTCATCACGGCTATATGTGTCACTTCCGGGAGTGTCTCCCGGCGGATTTGTAAACTACAACATGTGGAACAGCTTCCATGTACAATATGTAGCTTGTTGCCGGAACTGAAATGTTTTTGCACTAACAGCTTGGACTAATCGGGCAGATGACCGGGTGAGGTTAACGCACTCTAAAACCCTTTGACCCTTTGAGTTTATGCACAGCAGTTTTTTGTTAATTCTCAAAATTTTCGTAACATGAAGGAAGCCACGACCGTTTGCATATGTTATCCTCAAATATAAATTTGAAAAAAAGGTCTGTTCGCTCCGCCTACAATAGGCCCAAAGCCTGTTTCCTAGTTTATAGAAACTCTGCTACAACGAAATTTCCAGACATGAAGAGTTATTGTTTAGTATTCAGATAAAAGTCCATATATTTTCAATAATTTACAAGACTTGTGGACCAACGAAATAATTCACCAAAGAGGCGGTGAAATTTTATCCTTTATAAAAAGTATTTACATGTAACAACATCAAAACATAGAAATGAAACTAATTACACACTTAAAATGGTTATCGAGGATGTGGACATAATTGCATGCAAACAACTAAAGCCAAGCAATGTTGCCTTTAAGAAATAGCTTGATAAGTTTCTTAACACTAGAAGTATTGTGCTAAACGTATTACTAACTAGTAATATCTAAAATAGACAAACTAGCAATTAGATAAAGAAAGAAATCACAAGGTGAAGGGTAAATGAAGCAAGCAGTCTGCATTAAAGACTGGCCTTGTGAGGATACACGATACACTAGTCTGAGAAAGAAAGAAAAGACTACTGCCTCGACTGGGACTCGAACCCAGGACATCCCGTTTACTAGCCGGGCGCTCTAACCAGTGCGCTACCGGGGCGGGTACTGGCTACAGGCTCTAGCCGAGCTAAGTAGTAAACGGGATGTCCTGGGTTCGAGTCCCAGTCGGGGCAGTAGTCTTTTCTTTCTTTCTCAGACTAGTGTATTGTGTATCCTCACAAGGCCAGTCTTTAATGCAGACTGCTTGCTTCATTTAACAATTAGATGTTATTTAACAATATTAGCATTCAATGTATTTGATATTAAAATAAACACAAAGATGACAGATGGTGTCATGAATGGATTGTTTAACGAGTTCTGTATGAGCCTCATGATTTAAAAATGCATTCTTATAGGGAAAGGGGTAGCAATAATGCATAAAATTTATAATTATTGTATGACATCATTTTCCATAAGGAATGAATATAGCAATCCCAAAAAAAAGTAGCTTGAGGATATTTTTAAAACAAAATAAATTACAATGACAAGATCTTAACAAGGCCGACTGGTGGAGCAAGGCAATAAAATAAAGGAAGTAATAAGAACCACACATTAAAATAACATATAAAACGCAATTAGGGCTTGAATGAGTACTTAACTTGAAACAGAGATTGAATGGGATTAACGATAAAAAGGGTTCAGAGGGTATGAAAAGGTAAAAAAGGACACAAAAGTATGTAAGTGCACAAAAGGGAAGATAAGGGTACGAAAAGGTAACAAAGGGTCCAAACGGGAACATAAGGTTAAAAAATGGCACAAATGGGTACATAGGATGAAAACGAATATGCATATCACAGAAGAGTACACAGGATACAAACATGTACAAAGGATAAAAAAGGGTTCAAAAGCGTAAAAGGTGTACCTAAATGGTACAAAAGGAACATAATGGTACAAAAGGGTGAAGAGGGTTCAGAAAGGACCATAAGGGTACAAAGGTACTAAAGGGTACACAGAGTGCAATAGGGTGCATAGGGGTTAACAAGGGCAAATACGGGTAGAACATCTCGTCATTAATGCAAACATAGTAACCAAGTCACACCTGTTGCCTTTTTTCTCATAAGTAAGGTTGCGACTTAAAATAGAACCAAAAATATTTTACAAGCCGAAATCTGTAACATAGTAGGAAGAACTTTTGAAATAGAGGTCAACGACATAATTACGTAAATAATTTTTGGGGATGAGGGCGATGGAGCGAGTAGGTATACTGTTCACAGAACCAGTGTGTTCTATTGTTAGTTCTTAACACTTGTTGTTCTAAACACTTCAATCTCTAATCCAATGCACATCTTTCAGAACTTTCTTTTTTTTTTCTTAGATTGCAGAGATGGGAAAACCAAATGTTTTGCTTGGAAATCCTCATTCAGCATTTTCACACATGGTGGCAGCAGCAGAGAATACTTAACCAACTGAAGACAAAGCAGCACCCTCAATATGACATTTGTTTCAGCATGAGACACCAGTTATTACAGTATCACCAGAAGCATATAAAGAGTTTCTCAGGGACGAAAACTGTTCGACAGCATTGGGGCTTTGACAGACCACATGACAAATTATCATACGTAATATCCCAAGAGCTAAGGAAATTATCGATAATTTTTT
>JAHWFP010240533.1:0-11136 GCA_023313725.1 Lithobius niger
TTACTCATGGTCAACAGTGTCATCATTGGAGCCAAGCACTGGATTTCACTTAAATAACCATTTCTTCTTTTCACAAAGGCCATCATTCCATCTTGATCCAGGTTTCCAAACGTCACCGAGGGAAATTCCAACTTATCCCATTCAATCATTTTCACGTCAACAGCTACTGGCTCAGAAAGGTAATATTGGACGCGGTAATAGATTTGAAAAGAGCACACAGAAAGACAACCGAGAAGGAAGAATCCCCACAGGAATCGCACAAACAAGGGTCTTGAGGGATCCAGCACCTGAGATAAGCCTTCTAACCCGTAATCGATGTCTTTGTAGCTATCTTCTTCATGTTTTGTCTGAAGCTGGGCGCGTACCATACGGCGTATTTTCAGCGGAAAATAATTGTAGTAGATGATAACTGATGCACGCCTTCTACCTATATCCCAGGTCATGATGAATTTCTAACACTTTCGTTAGGTCAACACAAATTTTAGCAGCAGTGGTTTTGGTATACGATTAGACCATGTGAATTAGCAACTCCTGAAAAACTGTTAAGGATTCTGAATCAGTTGCATGTAAAAAATTAACATTTAGGCCCTTGAAGAGACATTTAAAACCAAGGCACTTAAATCATTATAAGCCTATTAAAATACCATAATACCATTAGGAAGTTCAGAGAAATGGCGCTTAAATCGTTATAAGCGCCTTAAAATGCCATAATACCATCCGGAAATTCACAGAAACGGCGCTTCAATCATTATAAGAGCATTAAAATGCCATAATACCATTCGTAAGCTCACAGAAACGGCACTTCAATCACTATAAGTGCATTAAAATACCATAATATATTTGTAAGTTCATATAAATAGTATTTGAACGTTCAAATGAACACGTATGTAAGTAACCTTCTACAGAAACATTTTATCCTGCACTTTTCTGAAAGGAAAAGAATCGAGTTCAGATTCACTCTACAGGTAACCCTACAGAGCCACAGGCACTGCTTGAGTGTTTGGAGTCTTTCTAACAATAAAACCCATAGAAAGCTAGCTGGAGTGTCTCTTTACAATTGCAATTCCGGCTTAAGCAACATCACATGTACACTCATGTAGATCATGTTACGATTTTTAGCCTACGTGGCATTTTTGCAGTTAATTTTGTACTGTGGTTAATTTTGTATCGCTATTGGTTCTTATGTGAGGCGCAGCGCGAACTTCCCACGTTAACCGTCAAGTTTTCAAATCCTTAGTGTTCCTGGAATTGACATAGAACAAGGAAAACCGAAAATTCGGGTCGTGTTATAGCTATTTCACTACGTTAAAAGTTTTAATGATAACAGTCGAACTGTTTGGCCTCCCCAGATTGGTCATTTCTTGTTGTTGTTGTTGGTGTTGGTGGTGGGACTCTTTGCCCTCATGTGAAGATCGAACCAATGTACATATTTTCTACTGCTACAGCTTAAATTACTACTAAATCCGCCGATCTTGATTTTTCATCGTTATTTTATGTACTGGAATTAATGTTAAGAGGCATCCGACGTCAATAGGAGCCAGTGCTCAAACCGTGCGAATTTTTAACTCCCGTGTGCTTAACTCCCAATTGCTGCTGGAGAATATCTTGTTTTAAATCGCGCGGAGTGACGTCATCTTTCTTCCCGTCTGCCTCACCTGTGCAAGCACCAGACACAAAACAGCATTGCCCAGGACTACTGTAGCTTGGTTCATCCCAAGGGAAAAGGTATTACCAAACCTCAAGTGGCTTTAAGAAAGATGATGTCATGGCCTCTACACGGCACAAGCTCACACATTTTCTCGTCGGGATAGGTGACTCAAAAGTGGCAGTTGTTTTTACTTCTTTTGACGTTGTAATCAAGGCAAGCAAGATTTTATAAGTTTTTAATTCTTAGCTAACATAAAACAATTGGAAAAGTGATGATTATGTATTACATTAAAACGGATGAACACGGCCTCTGGCCTTTTCAACGCTATTTTTGTATGATTATAATATTCTTGTTTTTGTTGGTATTCTTGTAGGGAAATTCTATCCTTACCTAGAGTTTCAACCAATGAAGCGATTTTCCATTTCCTTGTTAAATGTAAGTGTTAACAAGGATCAGGGCCTTTTGAATGCTATTTTAATGTGACAACAATATGCCTGTTATTGTTAGTCTTGTTGGGGGAATTTTTCTCTTAACTACACATCGAACCAATGAACTGGTTTCAATTTTTATGTATTAAAACGTAGGTGTTAACAAGGGCCAGATCCTTTTGAACGGCATTCTTGTTATTTTTGTTATTATTGTTGAGGAAATGTTGCTTTCTTCTGGATATTTTAAATGTATTTTTAATTTTTATGGCTTAAATTGTAGGTATTAAAAAGGCCCAGGGCCATTTGTTCTTTGGGACTGTTCGCCTCCACCTGGTAACTAAATTAATACTATTTGCCGAAGAAAATCACAATACCCCATCATTGTTTACATTCTTCTGATAAGCAATAGTAAAGTGAGTAATGAGAACAGTTTAATACTAGATCGTTCTGTGAAGAAAAGAATCCCAATAGTAACCTACGAATGATTCTGCAGATAACGAATTTTATTGGAAGCAGTTTAATGAAGAGAACTTCGTATCATAACAAACACTTGGATATATACTATCAAAAATATTAGATATCTAACCTAAATCTCGTTCATTGACAGGTACGTGTAATCTTGTTTATCTCATTAAAAGCAAACCTCGTTACCTAATTGAATCTTGTTTATCCCTTGTCTTGCCTATTTATTTTATATCCTTTATGTCAAATTTCGTTATCTCATTAATCTAGTTTGTGTCAAATATTGCTTATCTTGTTAATCTCCCATCTCGGTTATCTCCTTTATCTAAAATTTGATTTATCCGAGTTATCTCAAAAAGCATTCATCTCAATTCACGCAATACCAAAAGCTCCATGTTAGTGGTTATTTACAGGCTAATTTTCGATGGCCGAGATCTGCCACCCTCTGGCAGACCAGATCTTCTGGCAGATCTCAGCCATCGACAATTCGCCTGTAAATAACCATTAACATGGAACTTTTGGTATTGCGTGAACTGTTTGTGTGAGTAATTTCCGTTAAACCAAAGCAAATTCGATGATGTCAGTCGTTCTGATTCATCTCAATTCTATCATATCGCGATTATCATTACATATACCAAAATTCTAGTTATTGAATTCATCTGAAATATCGCCAAGAAAAAATAACATGTATTAGTATGAAAAAACACTTAAATTTGTTTTAAAGGAACAGATACGAGAAAAAAACACGTAAGTTATCGGCTACGCACTAAACCATGCGCAATCGCTATTTGCCGTGACGTCACCAAGAGTTAGCCAATGACGAAGGATAACAACGGCTGTTTGGCCATCTGATTGGACTAGCCCAGTCACGTGATATGCACGTCATAGCAAACAGCCATGGTGTGTGGCATAATAGTGTAAAAAATGCTCTAGCTTTGTTTTTTGAGACATTGGTGTTTCTTTTACACGTATTTGTGCGATGCTGATGGCTTGCACGTTTTTTTTTATATCTGTTACTTTTAGAGTATTAAGTTTTTTTAAGGCTTGCATCCGCACTTTATACGCTAAAGCGTTTTTAATACTAATCAACAGCACAACTGGCACAACTGCATACGTTGAATGAATGAACGAAAGATCGAAATTTATTATCAGAGCAAAGAAAAAAAACGTTCAGTGATAAAATTTGTAATTCAAATTCTGGAGTTTTTTTTACAAATCTAAATGAGATGAAAACACAATTCTTATATACGTAGTTTGCCTTTTGTGGAATATGAGCACACTTACTTCAAAAATGAGGCTGAATTATAGACTATAGTTTACGAAATTCACTTTAAACTGCTGTCACGAAAAAATTCAAAAATCGACAACATGAATGCCTTACGAAAAAATTAACTTTTTTTTGTTTACTTGTTGCCTTTATTAATTAAATTAAGGGATGGCAAAGTAATCAGATCATTGACTTCAATAAGTAAAATAAATAAGAACAATCCATTCACGAAATTACAGCATACAGTTGCATTATACTATATGCCTAACTTACCTCCAAAGCCAGCTGACCCGTGTGTATTGTCATCGAAAATTACTTGAAATCGCATGGCTTTTAAATCAAATATCTTTACTTTTGTGAAAAGCGTTAAGCCCACCTGGCCAAACCGCTCCTAAAAACCTAGTTGAATACTTTAACTTGGACCTACAGTCACGTAAAACGTTGAAGAACATACAAATTTGTGAATATCATAACTGAACACTCGTCGGTCCCTGTCTACCTTACGTGTCTCAGTCACATACGTTCAGCTTTATGACATCATGATTTATGTGGGATTTCTTTTTAGTTTCGCAGACGATGGCATGTTATTAACCAAACAAAATGGTAAAAACAACAATAGATTTTTCTTCCAGTCCACCATGACGTTTTAATTACATGGTATGGTTATGGGTGCTTTCGGTGCTCTCTCTCATCATGCTACAGCTAAACGTCACGCAGGTTTGCTTATCACGCATTTGAAAATAGGTCCAAAACAGGCCTTTGTGATCAAATGAACCTGAGTAGGCAAAAACGCTATAAACTAAAAGAAATTCGATAAAACTACTGAAAACATAGTGTTAAAAACTGCTTGACGTGCCAGGCACATTATAAATCAACCTAAAATGCTACTTCGCATAGTTTCTGTTACTTAAATTTCACCATAAAATTTTACTATCATGTTACTATATAATTCTGTTCCTCAGATTTTATCATAAAATTTTGCTATCATGTCACTATCCTGTTCCTCTTCATCACAAAATTTTACTATCGTGTTACTATTCTGTTGCCCAGATTTCAGCATAAAATTGTACTATCTTGTTACTACTTTTTCCCTTACTTAGAATTTTACTTAATTTTACTATCGCATCGTATAGTTTCTATTACCTAAATTTCATCATAAAATTTTACTATCATGTTACTATTCTGTTCCTCAGATTTCATCTTAAAATGTTGCTATCATGTCACTATTCTGTTCCTATTCATTACAAAATTTTACTATCATGTTACTATTCTGTTCTTCAGATTTCACCATAAAATTTTACTATCATGTCACTATTCTGTTCCTTTTCATTACAACATTTTACTATCGTTTTACTATTCTGTTGCCCAGATTTCGTCATAAAATTTTACTATCTTGTTACTACTTTTTCACTTACTTAGACTTTTACTTAATTTTACTATTGTATCGTATAGTTTCTGTTTCTTAAATTTCATCATAAAATTTTACTATCATGTTACTATTCTGTTTCCTCAGATTTCATCATAAAATTTTACTATCATGTCACTATTCTGTTCCTGTTCATTACAAAATTTTGCTATCGTGTTACTATTCTGTTGCCCAAATTTCGTCATAAAATTGTAATATCTTGTTACTATCTTTTTCACTTACTTAGAATTTACTTAATTTTACTATCGTACCGTATAGTTTCTGTTTCTTAAATTTCATCATAAAATTTTACTATCATGTTAGTATTCTGTTCATTAGGAAAACGTAAGCACTGGAACAAAGTATTTTGAACAAGAGAAGCCCAAACCCAGTTCGTCCCCAGATCACTTGCATAGCGCTTTAATTGCTATGGCCACATCCTCCACTGGCATAAAGATAACTCACTGAACCCGTTATTAAGGTCACAACCGTGACCAGGGCTCCATTCGACCGAAATTCTACTAATAATTTGAAAGTTAAATGAAAACTAGAAGATTGCTACTAACGGTATAGCAATCTTCAAGTTTTCATTTAACGTCCAAAGTATTATTCGGTGCGATTAACTTGGCTAATAAGATTAACCTTGGCGGCCTTTCCCTGGTGGAATGATATCACTACCTTCAAGGGTTGATCGTTTTTGGACACTTGGCGGGTTTTTCTACCAGTTTTGGTTTTGGGAGGATATCACAACTTTCATAGGACTGTGAACGTACATAAGGTTACACCGTCTGTTTAAGATGCTTCAATCCCATTTTTGCACACACTGACTAACAATCGCTGATTTCGTTCGCTTCGCTCACTCAATCAGCGCATCCCCTTCAGTTGTTTTGTTTAGCCCTTCACCTTTCTCTTAATTTTTTCAAGATTTCGTTCACATTTAGTCATGCAGAAACCCCCGAAGGTCGCTGTTACTAAAACAACAGCAACCTCTTTCCAGTCCACTGTAGATAGATTAAAGTCTCCTAGTAGGACTGTTGCATACCCTGGTACGACCGATCCGAGAAGAAAAGAGCACAATTTTTCGATTTCAACGTCAATGTAGCTGTTGGGCAAATAACACAGGATAAAGTTAATTTTCTGGGAAGGGAAATGGATAGTTAGTCATCCCCTCTTCTAAAGAGCCAACTCCCTCTAAGACCAAAGGGACCGATACCCGGCGAAGAACCAGCAGACCCCCCCCCCCCCCCAAACTTCCCCGGTCCCTCCTAATCACCGAGTAAACCCCCGTGTCGCATAGCATGGGATCAGTTACGCTAGTATCGAGCCAGGTCTCAACAACAAATATTATGTCAAAGGTTTCCCTGCGCACTACTTCATGAAAGCATCCAAAATTTCGCCTAATACTACGTGCATTAAACATTATACATGTAAGATCGCCAATTATGCAACAATAGTCACTGGGTCTTCCCCACTTAAACGAACTAGTTTTCCTGGTGGGCCATAACATTTTGAAAGTTGTATTGGAGCACAGACTTGCCCCTAGCAGTGAGATGTAATTGATCACGATCCAAAAGAGTGTGGTCCTGGCATATGTCCCCATCTATGGACACAAACGAGAAATTACAGTGAACACACATCTGCCGTAAAGCCCGGCGCAAATTGTGAAGCCAAACAAAGCAGCAGCAGCCAGCAGCCAACTCGGGAAACCATCAGCCAGTCTGTTGCCCACGTGACAAATCTTGGCTTCCAGCGGCCATGAAACATCGACAGCCAGCAACCAGTAGCAGCAAATTTGAGCAACCATAGCCAGAGCAACTAACAGCCAAAGCTCTGAGTATGGGATACTAGTGGACCTCCGGCATTCTTGAGTTCTGTAATTTTCCTTACTTTTTTGGGGAGGGGGGGACGGCTGGGGCTGATGCTGGGTAGGCAAAATGTGCGTAATGCTACATAGCAGAAAAATAAATCCGACTCTGCCAGTTATTCAGTGACGAAAATTCATCTTGTTGATTGCGTTTTATTCTCCATAAACCTATAATTTACCCTTCATTGGATGTAATCTATAAGCATTTTGACGCCATAATCTAACATTATAAAGCAAACACTCAAGACACTAGAAGGTGATTAGGTGATTGTTTGTTTGTTTTGCTGTCAGGGAGCACGAGCCCGAACTGAGTTATTTGCGCCACGACAAGACAAGGTTGTTTGTATTCAGAGAACACGAACCCAAACTGCGTTATGTGTCCCACGACGATGAAAGGGACAATTTAGCTGGAGAAATCCAAGCGGAAAACCCAGAATTTTTTACTTGCTACAATCGACATGAGAACGAGGCATCCCACAGACAAGGCCAAGTACCGCAACAACTGAATAATGAAACAATGAAAACGGGCGAACGTATTAATTCTTTTGCCAGGTTGGAACTGGCATGTTGTTGCCTCGACTAACAATTTGTTCTGCGCGGTTATCTCAGCTGCAAGACTTAAATGACGTTATGCAAGAAGGATAGGTTTTTTTTTTTCCGCACACAGTAAGGATCGCTCAAACCGAAGCGACTGGGATAGACTGGGGGTTGAGCGGTGGATGCAGAATTTTCGTGCATTTAGCAGTGCGATGTTAGCCCGGCTTTTGGCATTCTAATGCGATAACTAAAAGAATGGGAGGGGGGAGGGGTACAGTGCGCATGTTACTATTTAGCCTATGATTGCGGATTAACTGAACCTAAATGGTAATTTTTTTGTTGTTTTGGGGATGGAGACCAAACCAAATGTTTCCAAATGTTGCAAAAGGAGGAGGGAGAAGGGGAGGAGCAGTATTTAATTCAACTACCCATCCAAATTCAAGTACGTGTAGCAAAGGGGAGAAATGGAAGCTGAGGATGGGTAGGAGGTCGGGAAGGGAAAGAAGAGGGGAGGGCTCGGAGTGGATGGGGGAAATAAAGGAGGGGAGAGCGAGGATTGGAGGAAAGGGGGATTATTAGGTGAAGAAAAATTGTGAACATGCAAAATTACCAATCAAACCAAACACTGGATGAGAACCGCTAAATGAAACCGTGCTCTAAACAAAACCCCGGGCGAATCCGGATGCAACTGCCAGTGATTCATGAAACGTTTGTTGAAACGCCTGCAATTTGGATGAAAGTGGTTGTTGTTTGGTTTGTTTGTTAAGTAATAGTTATCACCCTAGTTTTTCAACGTTGACCCACCAACAAGTTGTTTTAGAGCGATCGAGGCTGCAACAATACGTCCTCGGGCTGCGCCGAGATCGTTCTAAAACAACTTATTGGCGGGTCATTCTCGCAAAATTTGGATAAGTTATCGTGTACCCCTACTTCGCACATCGGTGTTCGTGAATTTATGTTCTTAAAGCACGTTCCACAAAACAGGTTGTATAATGGATTCGGGAATAATCTCAATTATTTCGTGACGAAGATGACGAATTATTGTCTCAAAATAATATCGAATTATTGTTTCACACTCTAGTGCATTGGGTGTTGAGGTGAGAGGGAAGGGGGTAGGGGCACAGGAAGCTAATATTAAAAAAAAACTGGCTTGAATTTGAAACGTGTTCCTTCAACTTTGCGACGCAACACGAATTCATTAAAAAAGTTTATACAATTTTTTTAACAAGGGTATATTCTGCAATGGCTGTAGGGGGCGTAATCTATCGTATTTTTTAAAAAATAAACGTGATTCTGAAACGTTTTCCTGCAACTTAGAAATGCAATTCATTTCAAATTTTCAAAAGTCCTTTTTTTTTTTCAAAATAAGGGCCTCCAGCAGGGAGGGGGGAAGGGGGAGGTCCCTGGGTATCCCTGAGTTCCCGGACGGTCTAATCCGACACTGTTCTTATCAGTCAATCACTCGTATGTTACAGCAAACAAATTTTATTTCAAGTATTTCCTACTTAGTTTTGCCTTTTAAATTATTATGGTACTGATCATTCAAAACTCTGCTGCACACTGCACCCCCAAATCATTTACTCCCTGATTGATTCTTTTAAAAAGTGAATTCGTAAGAGCGTGGTACATTTGTAATTTTTTTGGTACCAAAAAATAAATTGGCTCAGCGTAATGGACATGCCTGATACTTTTACAATGCTTTAACAATGATCGTATATGAACCATTCTTTAAAAGTAGGACGATAAGTTGAAATGCGTTGATTTCAGTTGGCACTCTTATCACCACACTTTTAAACAATGGTTCATACGAACACCGGACTGATAAGCGTTTAGAGCAACAGTTTGTAACAATGAAAACAAAAAAGTAGGGGTACAGCGCTCGTTAAAACCCTTTTTTGTTTGGCGTATATTTGGCTCAGACGGGGGGGGGGGGATGAAGACTAATAGCCCCGCCAAAAACTTGGTCAAAAAAAAAAAAAAAAAAAAATGGTGCAGTGGCGACCCGGACCACTGCACCACACATTACAGAGATGTTATTCAAACCCCTAATCTAAATCTTGTCATACATCTGTACCTCCTGCAAAAATTGAAAAACACCGGACAGGAGGACAGACTTATCGCCCAACTGACGCGCAATAAATTGAAATTGAATTAAAAGAATCCGTGTTTCAGCTAAATGATATAGATTTAAACAAAACTAAGCTACGTTGTTAATTTCGAGGCCTCTCGAAATTGGTAGCTAGAAACGATAGAATGGTATAAGTATAAGTATAAGTTTGTTGCGAATGCAACCGGAAATGCAAGGACCTGGTGGCCACTGACTGTCATCCGATGCTAAAACTAAAAATTATAAATTACAAAAGTTTAAGAGTTTAAAACATTAAAACGGAGACGATTGTCCGGCTGTAAAGGAAGGATATATGGTATTGGGTTTGGGTCACGAATGCCTTACCACCAAGGTTAGACCTACCAGGGACACAGTGTTCCCCGATGGCATCGCCAAACGTGAGGGACAAGTGGAGGGAATGGTATATTTGTTTCGTAAATACACGCTTTCAGAGCTGAGTTGAATTGTTTCAAAGTGGCCAGCAACAATCGACTGCATGCATAAACATTTGTAGCGCAACGCCATAGCTGTAAAAAAGGTATGTACACAGATTACAAACAAAAACGTCAACTATGCCATAGAAAAAGTGGTAATATGATTGAATTTTCACTTTTAATTGAAATAATCAAGTGTACAATTGAGAAAATTGCATCTGTTTAAGTGCTGTTCTGCTTTACGTATTAAATATATGATTGGTAAAGCCCGACATCACTTAAACAGATGCAATTTTCTCAATTGTACATTTAACAAGCGAAAATTCAATGATATAATCCCCTTTTTTACGGCACACTTGACGTTTTTGTTTGTAATAACTGTTATATACATGTAGTATGTCCCAGAAGTCCCATCCACCCAAAATAGATTGCTGTGTACTGGAAATGAGTCGGTAAAAACAACGTACTCATATAGGAATTGTGTTTACCAACTCATTTGCAGTACACAGCAATCTATTTTGGGTGGTAGGACTTCTGGGATAACTAAATACAGATGCAAACCTATTTACGTTGCCTTTTGGACTTATATGTCAGACTGCCTGAGCGGGGAATCGAACCCAGGACCTTTGGAACCAAAGGCCAAGGTCCTACCGCTGAGCCAGACTGACACGGCCAAAAGGAAGCGTCCATAGGCAGCATTTAACACGTGCATATATACATATAAACAAACACTTTCCAATCGCCACTGGAGGGACGCTTATTTGCCGCACCATCCTCCAAGTGAAACGAATGGAACACTTAAACGTGAAATAATGATTAAAGATGGGAAAGCCAAAGGCTCACAAGAGATAACTAAATACAGTGGTACGACTTTGGCCTTTGGTTCCAAAGGTCCTGGGTTTGATTCCCCGCTCAGGCAGTCTGACATATAAGTCCAGAAGGCAGCGTAAATAGGTTTGCATCTGTATTTAGTTATCTCTTGTG
>JAHWFP010240540.1:0-12712 GCA_023313725.1 Lithobius niger
ATGAGGCTTAATGGCGCGTCGACAGCTTGGTCATTAGCGCCAACCTCAGTCACAGTGCAGTGGTCCGGGTTGCCACTGCACCACACATTACAGAGATATTATTCAAACCCCTAATCTAAATCTTGTCATACATCTGTACCTCCTGCAAAAATTGAAAAACACCGGACAGGAGGACAGACTTATCGCCCAATTGACGCACAATGTCATGCGGAAGATGGAAACGACGACGAACACCATCAAGATGGCAACAATCAACAAGGAAGGTCCGGCAGGTTGATTTTGGTTTCTATTGCCTTCTGAAAATATTCATTACCTTCGTCCCACCCTCCTCCCCTCTTGTCGCCATCAGGGCACAATAGAGGTCCGAGTTACAAGCTCCGTTCGGGTATATATGTATATGAAGGAGGCTGTGCAGTAGGATGCGCAGTAGGGCGGCGACGCGGTCTTCGAATTTATCTCTAGATCAAACAGCATTAGACAAGGAGAATGCTTAAAACAAGGTAATGTATATTTTCAGAAGGCAATAGAAACCAAAATCAACCAGGTAACACCGGATTTTTTTTATAGAGTTTTTATCACACACTCGATTTTTTTGTAGAAAAATAAATCCATTTGGTAAATAAATCGCAAGAAAGGCTTTATTTAGCCAGCGAAGTTTTCATTTATTTTCTCTACTTTGTTTCAGGTTTATTTGCAAGTCGAGCGTTTCTATAAATGCTGTTCATCCTTTAGAGCATCGTCATTCAGATGACAGGTTCTTCCCAACATGTACCATGGAAACGGACAGTGTGACAAAACAAACAGATGTGACAAGTCGAGGATCGCAACAGGAACTAACTGAAGTCACAACCGGTGAGCATTTGATTTATCATTAAGTTTTCTTAGGAGTTTTATTAGTTATTGACTTTATAAAACTAAAATTTAAGCATGCTGGGCATACACTTAAGTTCTTTCTCCTGCACTTGGATATGCATACTCTCTCATGTGCCTGGATGTGCACGCTCTCTCATGTGCCTGACGCACACCAGCTCATCCGGCAGAGGAGAGAATGCGCATACGGTATTTCTAAACATGTAAATCATGTAAGCCTTTCAGTTTACAATGTATTTTTGAAAAACGAACAAGTGGTATGTTTTTCTTAGGGCTACTTGTCAGCCAATACACATTCCTACCGGAACTAAAAGGGTAAAATTAAAAAGAATGAAGACAGCGTAAGCGTGGTTCAATGAAGGTGCCTATTTACAGTGTAAGCGATGCTGGGGAAAATGTAGTTGTAGACAACTGGTTAAATCTAAAGTTGGATTAGTTAAGTTTATGAGTAGTATTTATTGGCGAATATTGTTGCGTGAGATATTGCGAGTGGAAAAGGATTGGGAACTCGAACAACGTGACACACTGTACGAATTCTCAATCCCATGCCATTGGCTGATTCTCCCCCATGAATATTAGTGATCAATGTTGAACCATCCTCCTTACTTTGAGAATAGTGTGGAATCCGCCCGTACGCTTTGAATATTGTCGAACCAACCTTATTTGTTGAATAATGTGAAACCGCCTTCATGTTGTGATAGTGTGGAACCACCTTCATGTTGTGAATATTGTGGAACCACCTTTATGTTGTGAATATTGTGGAACCACCCATATGTTTGGAATAGTGTGGAACCACCCATATGTTTGGAATAGTGTGGAGCCACTATTATGTTTTGAATTTAGTGCGGAACACAATTGCTTTTATGTTGTGAATAACATGAAAGCATCGTTATGGCAGTTTAGTTAGGCTATCATTATCAGAGATTGGTTACAATTAAAAGTTGGTCAGTTGCACCATTGTATTTCCAAGTAGAAATCAACTTTTAATGATAAGTCTTATATTTTGTGGTAAATAATAATACACCTGCACTGTGAGCCCAAAAAACATTAGGTAAGCATTATTTGAAAATCTGTTGTACTTATATTTACGTAAACGAATTTAAAGTGATAGCTAGGTATAGTGGTATTTGGAGCAAATTTGAAATTTCATTGTAATGAAGTTAAGCAGAGTTTGTTGACGAGGAGTTGGTTTGATCACTTGTATTTTCATTCATTGACAAAATTTACTCTGAAAAAGCGTACGAAATTTAAACCTAGAGTCAGGCGAGTTAAAAAAAAAACTTAAAAGTTTGATCTGAATTTGACTTAATTCTCCTCTTAACGGTATGACTACTATTGACCCCAGTATGATTCTTCTCGGTCAGACGTAATTCACACACCAGGTGACATCCTTTCAAATTAGTTATGGCTCAAGCAAAAAAAAAAGAGTCTACCAACTGCGACTGCCGTAAACATTTCTTTTCTCATCTTGTAATTAATGTTTGGAATGCGCATCCCTTTGATGGCCTAATATAAAATAAATACAGAAAGCACACGTTACGGATCACGAAAATCAAAAGCCAAGAGTGTTACTAGAAAATACTGCACGATGTATCGAAAATTTTTTTTCTTTCGTCATCAGGTTTACACATAAAATTCACATGGCAAAGCCATCAAGTCTTCAAAAGGAGTACATAATAACTTTAAAATCCATACATCTCAGAAGACGCGGAAAAATACGGCAAAGGACAAGCCCTACCTGCTCCTTGGGAAACCACATTGCAAGTGAGCTGTATGCAAATCCGGCTGCTTCATCATAATTAAAAGGTAATAAATAAAACCCAAGCCTCGAAATAGACTACCCCAAGACGATGCAAGCAGCCAGATTTGCATGCAGCTAACTTATATCTTGGTTTCCCAAGGAGCAGGTGAACCTTGTCCTTTGTCATATTTTCTGCCTCTTCCAATTATGGATGTTTATTCTTTTTAAGTTTAATTATTATGTACTCTTTTTATGAACAGGCGACTTGGTGGCTTTGCCATGTGAATTTTATGAGTAAACCTGATGACGAAAAAGAACTTTTTCGAAAAGTCGTGCAGTATTTTCTTGTAGCACTCTTGACTTTTTATTTCCGTAATCCCTCTGATGCCTTACTTTCCTTCCAATTCTTAAAAGGAAACTCCGAAGCATAGATCTCTCAGCCCATGTCAGGTGATACTAACCATTAACCTAATTATCTTCGCCATAAAGGATGAGAGGCTAGCCAATGTACCATAAGATAATTAGTTCTGGGTTCCTTTCAGTGATCAGCGGCGACTGACTTTCTTTCAGGCTTTCTAATGCAATAAATAAATCCCTTCTTTTGAATTTTATTCCCGTTTCATACACTGATTTCTGTGTTATGTGGATTATAATGTAGGCTAGTCCACAATATTATTCATCGTGAGTAAATCTGCTGTATACTTCACAAAACGTTTGTGGTTTACAAAGTGAGTGTGGAGAGAAATTGGTAAATTTGGTGTACATAGTTCGTAGGTTGCGGCTGAAAGTAACATTCGTAGATCCTTTGTCATTGTGGCTCTGCATTAGATAGGTATTACTCCAACAAATTTAAAAAAAAGGCATAGATTACAGGTTGTATGAGTCATAAATCATACTTTATTTTGTATTTTGTTTCAGAAGTGCCTATGCCCGATCCTAAACTTCTATTTAAAAGGACTCATTCAAATAACACTGTGGTAAGTTCATTTTTCCTCAACTCGAATTTTAATACGAAATATGATTCGATTCAGCTATCCTAACGTCTGTGCGAGACGATTCGATCAGTGACACGGAAGTAAATATGCCGACACGGTAGATACAAATATTAAATACGAGATTTGCCTCCGCCTTTCTTATATTTTAGCAACATCGATATTAATTTACCTTCAGTCTAAAAAACTTCAAACATTACTCCAATTAAAAAAGGGGGGGGGGGAACATCCAACCCAACAAACTGTAGACCTATAGCCTTAACTTGTTTAGGGGTTTGAATAACATCTCTGTAATGTGTGGTGCAGTGGCAACCCGGACCACTGCACTGTGACTGAGGTTGGCGCTAATGACCAAGTTGTCGACGCGCCATTAAGCCTCAATCCCTCCCCCCCCCCCCCTTAACTTGTGGTGCCTTGTAAAATTCTTTTGGGTGGTCGCGCTCACTTTTTCACAGATTGCGTTGCAAGGTACTAAAATTTGCTACCCAAATAAGTGGTTTTTAAAATCACACTCAATATTTAAAAAAAGAAAATACAATCGTGCGACCTCCCTACATTTTCGAGCCTTTTTTTTTTATATTATATTAGCACAAGTCATACAGTTGATGCTATACAAAAGATTTTGTAGGTACCATAAACAATGAATTTTGCCATTTAGGCTGCCTTCCATGTTATTTTCTTGGTAAAATGAGTCTGTGATCTTATCAAACGTAATATCCCAAGAGCTAAGGAAATTATCAGATAATTTTTTCACCTCGAGTGTTTTGGGCCCTATAAACTCACGAGTGCTATTTAGGCAGACATTAATTTCACGAGTGCGAAGCACGAGGAAAATTATCTGCCAATAAATAGCACGAGTGAGTTTAATGGGTCAAAAGACGAGTGGTGAAAAAAAATCGATGATTTCCAGTAGCTCTCGGGGTATTTAGTTAGAGAATTTCCCATCAATTTTTCATTATTCTGCTCTCTAATTTAAGATGATTATTAAGACGATTATTGTTAAGACGATTTATTGACATTTTTTTAATACAATGTTTGAAAATACACGGAAGTTAACAGTAAAACATTCTAACTGTAGTTAGACAAAGATTTTATGTATTGTGGTAAAAGCTCGTGACTTAAGATAATATTTCAAATTGAATCATTGCAATTAAAGTTCTCGACGTTGAACGTGCAGTTTTGAAATACTACTCTTGGACCTGTTTTGATGGATCCTGCCATTATCTCTGTCGATGTGGAGGCCACGTTCAATACTTGTTCGGAGTTTACGTTTTCATGGTTTTCATTTTCCTGGTTCATTTATCGAATATCACTCATTATTTTGTGATGCTGCTCACTATCCATTTGTAGGTATGGCTGGATGGAAGTGGCGTTAGTGTGGCTAGTGATTTTTAAAAGTTGCTGCTCTGACACTCCAGCCTTTGCGAGGTGTATTACAGCAGTTGCTCGGTTGCTGTGGTTTGTAATTTTGCGTAGTTTAACGTCGAGGCCTATTTTTTGTGCAATTTTCTTCGTCTATTTTGCCAGTTCATTTTTTCCCACAGGAATGTTTCTGTACCACCCCTTACTGTCTTTTAGCTGCCAAAAGGTATTTATCGTTAAAAAGAGTTGATTGTTTGTAACGTGTAAAGGTCGGTGTGCCATGTATGCATCAAACAATCTTACAGGGCAAAGATTATGGTTATCAACGTTAGGCGTAAGCCACTTAGAGTCTGCTAATTTTTTTGAACCTCCTGACTAGTTTTGGTAAAAATGGGGTTATATTCAATTCTTCCCGTTTTCTGTCCTTTATTGTCCAGTTCATGACGAAAGTGTTCAGTGAGAGCAGTGGCAACCTCTCCTCCTCTCCAAGCGAGTTCGTTTGAAATGACATGATATAATTTCTTTTGTAGACCATCAGGAGTTGTTTCGTCGTAATGATATAGCATTGCGTTACGTTCGTCGACCGTAAAAGCCACCGAGCTCTCCTTTCGCTTTTCAGGCTGCCGTTGCAATTCTCTTAGCTTTGCGTCTCGCACTCTCGTGCATCTCTGGCTGCTTTAAATTCAACGTAACTGAACGGATTGATTGTGATGTTGAAATCGTCGTAATATTTGTACTGAAGCTGTTTAGCCGTTACATTCCAAAAGGTTTTAATTACTCCTTCTTTGCAATCATCGCCGTTTTGTTTTTCATATTGAACGCCCAATTTTGCAGATATCACCAAGTTTTTTACGTGTCGTTGTCGACGTTAAATCCAAATGTTTCTCTTCGCAAAACTGCGTGAATTGGTTCCAAATGTACTGGTTACTTCTGTGAGTATTTTTCGGTACTAACTGTTTGGTGGCTGCTGTTATATCTTTACTAGATGATGTTCCCCAGCGTGATGCTGCCATTTTTACTGAGCTCGTTTCCAAGCAAACGCGTCGATCCAAAAGCACGCATGCGTCGTAACAATATAAATCTAATGAATTTTGTAAATTTAAATTTTTATTTTAAACAATTCCGTAATAATAAATTAGTAAATATAGTACATATTTTGAATTCGTAACAAGTTGCAAAAGTAAAAAGTCTAATATGTGCCGCTCTACAGTGGAAGGTGATAGATTTCAAACGGCGCTCCTAATTTGGTTGCTAAGTTACGTTAGGCTTAACGATGTAGCGAAGCTGTTGGAAGCGGTAGCGGCTTTTGTGTGATGACTGGTGTTGCTAGGTAACGCAAACGAACGACACCCAGCGTATTTCGACAGAAAGGCCCTCAGGATTTGTTTATGGTAGGAAAAAAATGCATATTTTTATTCGAAATTAATGCAACAAACGTTTCGTAGCGTGTCGAAATTGTAACGTTTGAAGCGAGTGACTGCCGAGAGCGTATCAATTTCAGAAAGCGCTTGCCTTGTTTTGCACGGTTTTGCATTACACTGCGTCGACCAATGAAAGCTACAGGATATTGCCTAACTGATTTAGTTTTAGCCAATGAACATCGACTTACAGTGATAATCACGCAGTAGCTTTCGAAAGTGATTATCACTGTAAGTTTGGTTGTGATTGGGCGAATTTAGTACACGGTCAAGTAAGCAAATTTCGGTCAGGGAAATTCTCTTCACAAGAAGACTCGGTTAGTCATACACGCATAGTACCTAGATATTGTAAAAACTACACGGCAGCATAAACCATTACAGCTAATAAGCTGACAAGATCTGAAGTATCGAGTGTAATATAATTTAGTACCGTACACAGCAAAAGTCTCTTTACTTGTTGTCTTACAAGTAAATCTTGTTTCACTTTGACCACTTTCCTCACTAAATATGAATACTTTGCAGGTCTGGTTGATAAATTCGTAGGTAGGCCATTGACAGCCATGAAACCCCGCAAGTACATCCAAAAACAAGTTTAATTTCCAGCCAATGGCTTTGTTCACAAGTAAAACAGCTAAAAACACTTTAAAAAGCGAGCATTGCTAACAGAGAGGCTTGCTACATTTCGGCCATCCCTTATTCACACTTTCTTCATTGTTTTCCTGTGTTACACCCAGAGGAGGCCAGGTTCTGGCGGGCATCTGCCTCTCCAAAGCCCCAAGTGAAAGGCAAAATTGGGCAATTGCAAGCTGGTTATCGATTTTTTATATTTTGTTTTCCAATAGCTGTTCGTTTTCACTCGGTTCTTTGCCTACAGTAGATTTTGTTTTATTTGATCATTCTGCGAGGCCGAGATCCCTATAAAATAACACGATACATCTACATTGAAAGTGAACAATTAAAGAGTTTGAACTTGTTAAAAAAAACTGCTTCAGGTAATGAACTCTGGTCAGGTTGAGACCCCCATAAAATAATACGAAACATCTACATTGAAAGTGAACAATTAAGAGTTCAACTGCTTCAAGTAATGACCTTTGGCCAGGTTGAGCACTGGACTCATCCACAAGATCATGGTAAAGCAGCATTAATTTCCGACTTTTGTGTTAAATTTTGGTCTTTATCAAAAGCCTAATTTTAGGGCACCAATATAATGATAATATTAATGTAAGTTTGTTGCAAACGCAACCGGAATGACAAGGACCTGGTGGTCAATAACTGTCATCCAATGTTAAAACTAAAAATTTTAAATCGCAGAAGTTTAAAAGTTTAAAACGAAGATGAGGGCTCGACTGCATAGGAAGGGGGGGGGGTTGAGGCTTAATGGCGCGTCGACAACTTGGTCATTAGCGCCAACCTCAGTCACAGTGCAGTGGTCCGGGTTGCCACTGCACCACACATTACAGAGATGTTATCCAAACCCCTAATCTAAATCTTGTCATATATCTGCACCTCCTGCAAAAATTGAAAAACACCGGACAGGAGGACAGACTTATCGCCCAACTGACGCACAATGTCATGCGGAAGATGGAAACGACGACGAACACCATCAAGATGGCGACAATCAACAAGTAAGTGCCGGACCGTAAGTGGCCGTCGACACCAATAACATTCAGGAGGGTCAACCCCCCGTAAAACGAAACAGTGAGTAAGGCGGGTGTGACCAATGCGCAAACGGGCCAACACAACCTCCTCACGGCGACTGCGGCGACACGCCGAGTGCCACTCCTCGACAGTGCCCTTAATAGCCCGTAATTTATTACCGTCCTGTCCATCCCACAAGGTTTGCCAAAAAGCGTGTAACCTCAGACGCAGAGTTGGAAAGGCGTCTGAGGGAACAAGGGTGAGATCCCTACCGAGAGGGCCAGAAAGGGACCCTTTCGCAGCAGAATCAGCTTGCTCATTTCCTGCTATCCCAACATGGCCCGCGATCCAGCAGAAAAGCACGGTTTTCTGCTGGCCAGGCAAGCGGGAAAGCAAAGCTTGGATACGTTGTGTCAAGAGGTTCCGAGGATTGTAATTCGCCAAAGACTCCAGGGCACTCATGGAATCACTAAAGATAATGAAATGCGTGCCCTGAAGGTCAAGGATGCGTGCCCTGAAGGTCAAGGATCCATTCCACCGCCAAACCAAGAGCCAAAAGCTCTGCAGAAAACACAGAATAGCCTGATGGAAGGCGATGGGCAACCGTTACTCCCTTACACACACAAGCACACGCCACGCCAACATCTGACTTCGACCCATCAGTAAACAGGCGCTGATAACCGGCGTACTGAGAACCCAGCCGCCGGAACTCCTGTAAGTACCTTGCTGGTAGAGTGGAACCCTTCGGGAGGGACGCCAGAGCAAAAATGAAACTGCCACTTGGGACAAGCCATGGGGCAACTGGCATCCTACCAAGCCTCAAGACGCAGGGCATAGGAAGGGTAGATGGTATTTGGTTGGGGTCGCGAATGCCTTACCATCATGGTTAGACCTACCAGGGACACAATGGTCCCCGATTGCATCGCCAAACGAGAGGGACTAGTGAGGGGGAAAAGCCGGGTACCATTGTCGATGTTTCTTAAAATGATAAAATATAATATAATAAAATAAATGTATCGTAGTATAAAGCTTGGCCAAAACCAATTGTCAATATTAGTAAAGATAATAAAAAATTAAAATAATAATAATAATACACAAAGCATTCAAGAAAAAGTTAAAAAAAAAAACTATATTGTCGCTTAAGGAACCCATTTAGAGGCTCCTTAAGGGGGGGGGAGATGAATCTTAATGGCGCGTCGACAGCTTGGTCATTAGCGCCTTAAGGAGCAATCTGCAAAAACCCGATAGGGTATATAATATAATGTAATTAAGTTTTACCACCGTTAGGCGGTTGGACAACGGATGGGCGGTGAGCCACTAATACGGCGCCTTGTAGTTTTAAAAGAAAAGAAAAGAAAAAATTTCCTAGTACTGCAAAATGTTAAACATAATCAAATACAATGCTCCTCAACCGTGCTTCTATGAAATCGCTGTAAGCGGTCGTCTCAGGAAGGGCTGAAGGTCCTCCATATTAAGCATTCTACAAAAACTTTGCCCTGTTGACTGTTCCACAGTTTCGGCCCTCAGCGCGTTCCAGATACGGACAATCCGGACTGAATAGAAGTTTAAGCGGCAATTTGTTGGACAACGAACTTCCAACCATGACCACGAGTATTTATTGAACGTGGTGCCAAATCAAAAAATGGGAGAAATACAGTGGTAAGTCCTCGCAGGATTTTGTAAGTTAAAATTAGGTCTCTAATTCTGCGTAGCTCAAGTAAATCCAAGCCTGTCCTAGTAAGGCGATCGACGTAATTTGAATCGCGAAACCCATGTAATCGCTTCGTGAACTTTCGCTGGACCGACTCCAGAAGGTCAATATCCCCAAGTAGATAAGGGGAGCAAACTGGGGTAGCATACTCAAGAAAGGGCCGCACGAACACTTTGAAAACCCAAACCTTTATACGATTGTTGCCCGATGTAAAACACCTGTTTACAATTGCTGAATGCTGAAAGGCCAGGGCACAGACCTTACGGCAATTGAGTGATGACTTAAGGTTATGGGTAAACCAAATCGCAAGATCACGGACTTCTCCAACTGCTGGCAGGATAGTTTGCTCAAGGCAAGAGTCGGTACGAGAGTTTTGAGTACCGACATGAAAAGTAAAACATTTAGGAACCGAGAGTGGTAATTGCCATGTCTTTGACCAAGTGGCAACATTACAGATTTCGGCATCAAGTGCCACTGACCTTGAAAAATAATAATTTTCCGTTCCAATTTTAATATCGTCAGCAAATTTAAATCCCAAAGCCTGATCGTTACTGAATTTCAGATCATTTAGGTAAATTACAAAAAGGAAGGGGCCAAGAACAGATCCCTGCGGAACGCCACAGGGTACAGACACTCTTGAAGACAAAGTATTCTCTACATTTACCTGCTGTGATCGATTTCGTAAAAAAGCTGAGATCCAGTTTGCAAGGTCGCTTGTAATGCCACATTTGGTAGCTTTAAAAAGGAGTTTTCGATGTACAACGGATTCGAAAGCTTTCTTAAAGTCAAAATATATGGTATCTGATGGTACACCCATGTCAGGTGCACTTGTCCAGCGGTCGAGGACTGCCAACAACTGGTGTGTTGCAGATCTTTGTGGCATAAAGCCAAATTGGTCTGTATTAACAATAGAATATTTGCCCAGGTATGTCAGTACAACATCGCGAATAATAGACTCGATAATTTTATATGCTACACATATTAGGGCGATTGGACGATAGTTACATGGGTCAGAAGGTGATCCACGTTAAAAACCGGGGTGACAAGTGCAGTGCGCCATATTTCCGGGATATTACCCTGCGTAAAGGATAGTTGAAATAGTTTTGTAAGGGGGTAGTAAATTTCATATTTTAGCTGTTTAAGTAGAAAAGCAGAAAAATCATCTGGTCCACGAGAATGGCTTGGTTTAAGTTTATTTATAGCCGCACGAAGTAATGATTCACAGAAAACGACTGAATTGCATGTTTCAGTATGGGGTGTTGGAGTGCCACAGTCCGAAAGAGGCGTGTTATCATCTTTAATGACATTTAAAGCAAAAATGCGGCTGAGAGTTTCAGCCTTATCGGAGTTTTCCGTCTGAAAAAGGTTTCCAAGTTTAAGTGGAGGGATTGAGCGTGAAATAGACGTCCTCTGACGGTACAATTTAAATAAGGCAGCATGGTTTCCCTCACGGATAGCCTGTACTTCATGTGAACTGTGCCATGATTCAATACCATCTGAGTAAAGTTTACGTAAATTATTATATTCAAGCTTGGTTTCTGCACATGGACGTGATTTGAGTCGTTTCCATAACACTAGCTTTCGTCGGCGGAGTTTAATAAGATGTATGGGAGGATCCTACGATTTAGTGTTCCTGGGCTTTGGCTTATCGGTATGTAGCCTTATGTAAGCCAGTAGGATGTCTTGGAAACAATTCCAAGCCTTGTTTATGTCTGAATGTACCAAAAAGATTAGTTCTTCCCAGTTTACAACAGAGAGTGAAGACTTAAGATCTTCTAAATTTAATCTACCCAGTTCTTTGAAAAATACCCTTTTTCTTGCATGGTCTGTTTCCATATTTAGGGGATTTAAAGAGAAAGAAATAATGCAATGATCACTATTCCCAAATTGGTCTTCGACCTGAAGGCCAAAGACAAGTCGTTCGTCATTACTAAAGACCAGGTCCAATATATTTTCTCCTCGAGTTGGCTCATCCACAAGCCACAAGTTGGATTAGTTGGATGGTATATGGTCGCCATTTAATATGTGCTGTCGTATGGTCATTATTTCGGGAAGCATATGCTGATGCCGTACGAATAATTTCAAGGCACCAGTATTGTTGCTGTCAGATGGTCGCTTATTTGGATAGAATAACTTTAGGGCATCAATGTTGGCGGCTGTCATTTGTTCGCCATTTTGGGAAGCGTAATTTCAGGGTACCAGAAAGAACGTTTCTATCGAAAACGGCTACCATCTGACAGTACCAGTATTTGTACCCGGAAATAATGTGTAAAACAAAGACCGAAATATGCGTAACAGGCCTAAAATTAAAGTTGTATTGCCCTGTTCTTGTGGATGACTCCAGTACTCAGCCTAGCAGAACATTCACTGTTAGGATTTTCCAGCTCTATATATGAGGTTCAAGAACGGAAGATGCAATTACCTATTACGGTGGTATTCTGCGATTTTAAAACATTTTCAGGGTCTGGTCAGCTTCGTTAGAGGCCACTCCTTACTGTTTTCTTTTATTTTAAGGTTTTAAATTCAGCGAAATCGATCCTTAGGAAAGGAAGCAATGAAGATGAGGTCAGGGTAGTTCAGTCGGCTGGGGGCAGCCAGAAGGCTAGTTTGAAATCCTCAAATGGTGAGAAAACGCTGCTCGAAGAAAATTCTGGCAAAGCTACACCAAACACAGAATCACGGCTAGATGGCGGTAAGGATCATTGATTTCATATGTGCTTGTGTTCAGTTGAAGTCCTATGCTTGTGCTTTGACTTACTATTGCCGATTGTGCTTTGTTACACTTTTGTGTTTGCACTTGATGATGGTTAAGACTTAGGACCCAGACGTAGAGTTACTGTGTATGTTTATGTACAGTTCTTAACTTCTTTTGTTTTTATTGTTGTTGTGGAGGTGGTTGTTGTTGCTGCTGCTATTAAACATAGTATCATTAAGCCGCGAAAAAATAATAACGTTGTTTCTCATAGACGCCCAAGTCAAT
>JAHWFP010240544.1:0-11164 GCA_023313725.1 Lithobius niger
TCATGGAGCTTGGTAGATGGAGCGAGCTATCCACAAATGCCGACGTCCGAGCACTCCGCCAGCTCACCCCGTTCAGGGTGTCGCAGCTCTTCAGGACCTTAAAGAGGTGTAGGCTTTTCCCTAAGCAGTCGCCAGTCATCCCTATTGTTCTGTTATTTTTTGTACCTAGTTGTACGATGGATTAAGATTAAATAAATAAATAAATTCCAGTATACCTTTTTAACCGATTTGAAACAAGCTTTTCAATGGTGCTAATTTCAAGCCTTTAGCTCAAACTACTAAGAACTTATTTGGCAAAAACTAAAATAGTTGTAATACTAGATGACTTAAATAACATATTATACTTTTTTAGTCTGACTGCAAACTCTTTCAGTCTTGAGCTAGGTACACATTAAAGAAATGTGGTCAGTTAAATAAATTAAAAAAATAAATAAAATGCCTGGTTGCCTGGCGCTTCAGTTTGCAACCTTGCCCGTAAACCAAACAATTTTTTTTGGCATGGCCTAAGATTGTTTGGTAAGGTTAACCGACAGTTTCGAATAACTGATGTTCACATAAAAGAGGTTCTACTACCGTAAAATACTACCGCAAAATACCGTACAGTGTGTATTTTTGTTTTTGAATTTGAGCGTTACAATTGTGATCGATTGAGGTTCTACTACCCTAGTTATTTACAAAAACTTACAAAATGCAGCGCTACTTACAGCTTTTTCAACAAATTCGACTGGTTCAAAACGCTTTAATTGTATGTTGAGATCCTTGGCTTTCTGAGTACCAATCGTAGAAATCATACGTATGACATCAGAATCCAGCGCAGCTTCCCGTGGATTTTTGACTGGTAAAAAAGTTTAAAATCATCCAAATGAAATTGTGAAAACAAAAATAGATAATTCATTCAATAAAAAAAAATTTTAACATTGTATTCTTACCTTCAGTAATTTATGCTAAAAATCCTAGTTTATGCTTTCTCCATACCCAAATAAAATAAAACGTTTATTTGTCCATTTCTAAGCTAGTTGCATCTAGTTCCCGCCAGGTGCGCTGTTCTACACCTTTGCATATATAGAGAGCCGCCATTGTTGATTTTTCCATATTGCTAGAGAACCAATGTGTTCAGCAAGGCGGGGAGGCAGGCCGTTTCTACTGAAGGTAAGTATTTTAGGATAGTAAAACCTAGTTCTAAACAGTGTTACAATTTTCGTTTCTTACTATCTGCAAAATACTAACCTTCAGTAATTTATGCTGACTTTGGAGGTGGGTCAGCTGGAACCTTTGCTGGAAAATAATTTTCTCATTAGAACAATTAACAATTTATGAACATACCCATCTTATAATGGCAGTCATTCTGTTTAATGTTCCAGTTGCCATTCACTTACAGTTCGAATCAAGTTCCAGCTACTAGATGCTTTCTCACTGCACTTGCACCACTACAGCCACTAGAGTCCCTAAGGTAGTGGGGTGTGGTTCCATGAACAAGCGGCTACCACTCCACCAGGGGCGGGGGCATAAGTCAGAAATCGCAAGTGCCCTCAATGGTTTGGACTACCTTCATAAGTATGATCAATTACGTCACAAATCTATTTTCCCATTTTGAACGGCGTCACTGGAAGAGGGAGCACTTCGCTGTAGACCTTATCCACTTGATGGAAGATTGGTGTAGGTGAAGCAGTCCTATCCAAAGAGGGTTAACAGTGGATGGAAGAGTCGTTCACTTCAGGTAGTATCTTCAAGCTCGGATTCGACACTGGAGACTTCTTCGTCTTCAGGACCCAGAATCGTGGTAAGGGGTTTAATGGAAAGAGGTTTTAGGGTTAGGCCATGCAAAGTTAATTGTTTGGTTTACAGGCGCGTGCGGGTGCCTTAAATTATCGCAGGTCAAAACTTTTTATATGAATCATGGTTCACGTGCTAAAAATCACATTTTCGCCAAATATTGACCGTTTTTGACATTACAGTACACCATTTTAACCAGCTCGAAAAAAGCTTTCCAATGGTGCCAAGTTCAAACCTCTAGCTCACACCACTAAGAAGTTATTTGACAAAAACTAAAAATCTTTGAATACTCGATGACGTAAATAACATATTAGCAATATATTTTTTTTTAGGCTGACTACATACTCTCAGCTTTGAAACAAGTATGTTTTAAGGCAAATCTGGTCAATTAAATTAAATAAAAAATAAAATAAAATGCCTGGTTGCCTGGTGTTTCAATTTGCAACCTCGCCCGTAAACCAAACAATTTTTTTTGCGTGGCCTTATATCAAGTTTAACATTTTTTGCTCTGAAGTGAGCTGGAAAGGTTAGAATCACTGAGGAGCATCTTTTTGAAAAGTGAAGGTGGTTGTCTTCTCTGGAGAAGGCAGCCAGTTTACTTTACCGTGCTGCAGAAGTAAGAGCAAAAAGGAAGACTGTCTTCTGCATTAGATGTAGAATTGAAGCAGATCAAAGAGGATTGTAAGGTGGGAGTGAGATACTTTGTAGAACAAGAGGAAGATTCCATTTAGGGCAGAGTTTATGGATTTTTGGATGAGCGTTTTCAAAAGCTAACATCAGTCTGAGTACACTTTTGCTGTCAATGGTTGAATTGGTTGTCGATGCGGGAAAGAACCAAAATAACAGCTGAAGGATAACCTTAATCGTCATGGGAGAGAGAGTTCTTTTTCGAAGAGGTTTTCTAAAAAGGATGCTAGACCTGTTGACTGGAGAATCGCAAGGGTCAATGTTATGAGAGGGTCACCAAAGAAACCATTTCTTCGAATTGGTTTCATCAATTCTAACAGTAGAAGATCAGTGGCAAAGTAGAAGTCTTCTTGAAACTGGGGAAGACAAACCTGCATCTTTTATGCTTTTCGTTAGAATTCCACCCATGATGATGTAGAATGACCGGTTTTGGGTGGTGAGTCTTCCCTTTGTGGTGTGTTAGGAACTTGAGTGTCAGACGGAGAGTGATCGGGTCTTCCTTCTATTTCCATCAAGTCGATGAACCATGACGCTGCTCGCCAGCAGGTGCAATGAGACTGAATGATCCTGGAGACTTCCTGATCTTGTTCACTGCAGATCGGAGGAATGAAAAAGGAGGGAATGCATCATAAGGGAAAATCCCTGTCCAGGAGCTGGTGAGTGCATCTGCCACCATGCAGTGAGATCTGGGAATGACGAAACAAAGTTCGGAACTTGGGAGTTGAACTTCGTGGTGAAGACGTCAACGAATGGAGTTTCCCATTGACGGAAGAGGCTTTAGCAGACGGTTGGGTGAACCTTCCATTTCATCGGGATTTCTTCCCCCTTGACAATTCGTCAGCCCAAAACACTGAGCTTTCCAGCAAAATGTCTGGGTTGAAGCGTCCTGTGAAGAGCTGTGCAAGCTTCGAAAAGGAGTGATGTTTCGTCCATCAGGGCTTTGCAGCGAGTCCCTCCACCTCTCTTCACGTAGGTAACAGTTGTCGTGATGCCTGACCCACAGTTTTCTCCTGAAGAAGATGACTCCAGTTCTTGATGGCGAGGCGGACGGCTTAAGTTCGAGAACGTTGATATGAAGGAGTGTCATTTACAATTTTTATTAATTGTAAATAGAATTAAAAAAAAAAAAAACAGCACAACGCCTGATGAAGACAGTCGCAGCATATTCCAACCCTTGTACTTGGACTGTTGAAAATTCGAGAATACAAAGTATTTGTATTAATTTTGTGAGAATGAGCATTTTAAACGGACCTATTCAAGAACTCGTGTCTTGCAGTACGGCAGGTATGCCGGTAACGGTAATGAAGCGGTGCAATTATCACATCATACATGAAGCGATTCCAAAGAAGCATGGAGGTGCATGAAAGTGTTGAGAAATACTCCACCATGCTTCTATGAAACGTGCTCAGCAGGAGAGAGGAACAAGTGACCTACGACTTTACAATAAAGATCGGCATTTTACGTTGAGGTATCATGTTTATAGATAAAAATGTCAACTCACTCAACTGTTTTTGATGAACGTCGGCGAATTTTCAATCCAAATCGTGGATCTTCTTCAGGCCAAAAATATATTTACATTATTTACACGACATCTGGAACACACACTTGGACTACATCTAAGCTTCTTCGTCTCTGCAGTGTTCGTTTGATTTTTGAAGTTTTATTGCTTTATTGCCCCTGTTGTGATTGGGCCAGTTTTGGGGTCAGTTTTGGTGCTTCGTGCTGCTACGGTTTTGTGGGTGATGGGAAGGAGAGCTTTGATTTGGCCGAAGGCACCTTTAGTTAGGTTGCATGGTGGTGGATTTTGTGTGGCTATTGCGAGTGATTCTAGTGCGAGTCTTGGATACAATCTCATTTTGTAAAATAAAATTTCGGTATTCTCGAAATCGGGGTTATGTCCGGTGTCGACGTGGTGTACTGCCAGACCATCGTTTAAATCGAATTGTTGGACAGCAGCTTTGTGCTCGGAATTTCTTACTTTGACCAAGCGTTTTGTGTGCCCTATGTATGTAGTAGGGCATTTGAGGCATGGAATCCTGTAAACACTGTTGGATCTTAAGGCTGTTGGAATGGGTTTTGATGGCGGTTTGAGTAGGGTTTTGATGTTAGGTGTCGAAAATCTGGTGTGGATGTTTGCTTCTCTAAGAATGCGGCGGATTGGTTCAGATACTGACTGTAGGTAGGGGATGGTGATGGTTTTTATGGGTGTTGCTGGCTCTTCGATGTTATTGTTTTTAACTCTTTGGGGTGGTGGAAAGCTGTCTGGGTAGTGATTGAGTTTGAATTTCTTCTTGGTTAGCAAGTGGCATGGTTGAGTGCGTCGGAATCCATGGATCGAATTTTGGCGCGTTTCAACTCGTTGTTATATATGGCCTGTTTGATAGAAACAGGGTGGTGGGATTTGAAGTCAATGGTGCGGTTGGTTTGGGTGGGTTTTTGATATGGTTGAAAGGTGATGTTATTATTGTGGCGTTCGAGGAGGAGGTCAAGGAAGGGGAGTTGATGTTGTTCATTTTCATGTTCGACTGTGAACTGTATGCTTGGGTGGCCGCTGTTAAGAGCTTTGAGCACACTGGAAATGGTTTCGGCTTTCATAATGGCAAGGATGTCATCGACGAATCGAAACCAATCAAGTATATCTTCGCGAAAAGCTATGGTAGTGTCTTCATCGTATTTCTGGAGTACAATCTCAGCCAACACTCCAGAGATACGGTAGCCCATTGGACCGCCTTCTATTTGCTGATAGTACTGATTTTGGTGCTTAACGTACGTTTGTGTCTAGTAGCAGTTTGAGAAGTTTGATGATTTGGGCTGGATCTAAATTTGTGTCGCCAGGGTCGATGTCAGCATCACCGAGTAATTTTAGGACGTGTTTACAGGTTTCATCTCGAGGAAGGCTTGGAAAAAGGTTTACCGCATCGAATGACACCAAAACGTAGCCATCAGGAATATGTAGATCTTTTAGACTGTAAACTAGTTCTTCGGTGCCTTCTATTGTGAATTTTTCATTAACGAGTGGTTTTAGGAGTTTGCTAAGAAAAATGTCAAGCTGTTGTCCTGGTCCATTTTTAGCTGAGGTTATCGGGCGGAGGGGGTAGCCCACTTTGTGAATTTTGACTTGTCCGAAAATGGAAGGAGGTTTTGGATTAATTTGAGTGAGTTCGGAAGCAAGATCGTCCGTTATTATGTCACGAATGGATGTCTGTTGGAGGTGAACTTTAATTTCGTCTTGGAAGTTTGAAGTGGGATCGGTAGATAATAATTTATACGAAGCTTGGTTGTTCAACTTTCGGATATATTGAACAACCAAGCTTCGTATAAATCATTATCTATTGTGTATCGTTCCATTTCATTCTTTGCACGTGGTATAAAAACGTAACTTCTGTAGGGATTGGAATTAAGAATTTTACAGAACACAATGATTGTTCTATTATAAATGGGCTAGGCCTACTGCACAAGGATTTTTTAACATAGTTCTTTCGCCATGAAGTTGTGTCGCTAAACTGCTACGCAAATTTCAATTTTGTATCGCTAAAGTTTAAAATTGTGGTGCAAACTGCGATACCGCTCATTTCGAGCCCTGACGACACCTAGGAACAATGACCTACTATACTGAGGCTGTCACCTACCTCCAGGGAAGGAGTGCATCGGGTCTTGGCCCAACAAGGAGTGATAAGTTTTTGAAAAAAGCTGCCGAGGTCTGGTCCTGTGTTGAACAATAAGCAACCAACCCCTTCACAACCTTAACAAGAACCCTGTAAGACCCCCCCCCCCCTCCTCCACTCCTTCCCACAGTTAGGGAACCAGGAGGAAAGGCAAAAGCAAGCCCCCCCCCTCCAGAGGAATGTTCGACACCGTCCCCAACGAAGGACCCACGCAGCAAGAACAAGAGAAGACCCAGTTCTCCCTCGCCATGTGGGAGAAGCAAGTAAGGTTGTATATTGCATTCCGCGTGAGAGGTACGACAAGATTTACGTCGGAGAAACTTTACAAAGGTACAGGTTAAGGTCCGAGAGCATGTGGGGGCCACTCGTAAAGGGAATAAATACAACGTTATCTCAGAACACCACAGGAAAACTAAGCACCCCAATGCCTGACAAAAGACTTCTGTGTTTTTGTCCTCCAAACCAAACGGGAATCGCACCTGCGCGGCCATTCGCAGCAAGTTCTCCTCATGAACCTTTAGGGAGCTTTGTACGGCATAATGACGTAATGGTGAAGCCGGAGATAGGGCCTCCAGCTAGGCAAAAGGTGGAGTCTCCGAAAAAGTGGTATATAGATCAGTAGCAGGGTTGGCAAATGTCATATTTATATAAATATTATATATATATCAATTTTCTGACATATAGCACAAGTTGTTTTTTTTTTAACACATTGGTTGCCAGGTGCATCAGCGGTGAAGCACACAAAGTGCACTAGATGTTCCTCGCTCATCACCGGAGATACAAACACATAGCTGTGCAAAAGACGTAAGAAAAAATGGGGATCTATCAAAAATAGTTTACATCCTTTTCATTAGTTTGATACAATTTTAAGGATTGCTCCTTTACTTTGGCACGAGCTAATTTTATATATTTTACATTGGGATAGAAATTATCTATTTTCCATACAGCATTTGATGCCACTATGTGCTTTGTGCCACTGGTGATGCACCACACACATACTTTGTAGTGCTATTCAAAATGGCATAGCATACCAGTAACGAATGTAAACTTTGGTGATGCACAAGGTATTGTCAATTAAAAATGTACTCTCAATTATATATTTTCTAGAATCAATTACTGTTCTTAGTTACGTTGAAAAAACGAACCATCCCACTTTGAATGTTTGAAAAATTCCAAAAGACAAACTCAGGCTCAAATTCAAAATAAACTCGCTGATTCTGACTATGCCACTTTTTCGCAAGGCGCTCGCTCAGTTTTCTGCTGATGAGATGCTGGATTGAAGGGTTCGAGGGGCCTTGTACGTTTATAAAGACTAAACCACGAGATATTTCACGCTGGATTTCCAGGGATTCAAGGTCCCTTAAACGCACGTCCCTTCTGGCATTTGACTCAAGGAGTGTTTCTCAAATTCTAGAAGGGACGTGCATTTGAGAAGCCTTGAATCCCTGGCAATCCAGCATGAAATATCTCGTGGTTCAGTGCTATGAACCTACAAGGCCCCTTAACTCTTCAATCCAGCATCTCATCAGCAGAGAACTGAGCGAGCGCCTTGCAAAAAAGTGGCATAGTGAGAAGCAGCGAGTGCCGTCTCGTAAATACAGGGGCTACGAGTCATGTCGTAGTCGTCTGCCATTTCCACAATGATTGATGCACGTCGGACATTGTAAATAATGCAAATCTTCTAAATAAGCTTCTTGTGGTGGCCTGACGAAGATAGGCAGACTATTTTTACCATCTTTAGTAAACAGCCTGTCAAAAATTCGCAAATTCGGTAGGATTTGTTTATTTTGAATTTGAGCGCGAGTTTGTCTTCTGGAAATGTTCTTAGTCAATATTTATTACAAAATTGGTGTGCTAGAACATCTTGGAACATTTTCCATACAACATTTTGATGTACATAGACTTAACACCACTTGAATCCTTTTTTCGGTACCTTTTGAATAGTTAATTTCAAGTCAATAGGTTGGGTCTTTCCCAACGTATTTAAAAAAAAAACAGATCACGAGAAAGACAAGTTGGTACGAGAGACTGGTTCATAAACATGAACTACTGAAAATTGTGCACAGGATGAATTCCCAGCGCAGTCTATCTAGAATGCTGTGCTAAGGGAATTAGACCAATATTCGTTTACAAAAAGCTTGTCGCAGACCGATGGAAAATATTCTAGCAGGTTAGGACATAGCATTTTAAGTGGCACTCACAGATTGAAAATCTTACGAAAATACCATGGCGTCATCTAGCGGCAGTAATATTCTTAACCTTTACATTTCACAACTTGCTCCCAGGTGCACGAGAACGTACCAAATTTTTAGTCAATAATTAAGGAGGGTGGGGCTCTTTTGTTTTGTCAAAAGAAATGGCGTTGTGCATTCCATCGCTTGATGCAACTAATTTCTAGATAATACAAGAGAGCGCTAGATGTTGCTAGATTTTGCAGACTTTCAATCGGTAATAGCAACACTTTAATATCTGAACAATCTCACCTTCTGCAAAAAGTATGTCGACTTCCTGGAATTTTTTGTTAAGCTTGGCTATGTCAGATGTGTAAGCTTCTCTGTTTTCTGAAAAGACCAACACACAAAAGTTATCATTGCAAAAATTTAAGAATTTATGCTAACACACAATCTTAGGAACGGTTGCTTCAAAGAAAATTATGCTCATTAGCACTTTGAGTGACATGGTCAAGTAAAGCTTGGCATGCTACATGGCAAACTAACCAAACATACCTTGTATTTCAAGTTTCTTCTGATGGTATTTCTGCCGAAGTTCTCGGCGTTTCGCCCGTTCAACCGGCGACTCTTGAACCAACTGATCATCATCTCCGTCCATCACCTCAGAGTAAGTTAATAGCTGAAATGCAAGTGGGATAATAATGACAATACGAAAGAATGGTCAGCATTAAACGATGCAATTATATCTACAAGAAATGAATGGAAATAAAAAATGTTTACCCAACTTGTATAAAGAGTCGTCGTGCCCTCAATGTTTTGTGTTTAGATTGAATTTGAAGTAGGCTACATACGACACGACCGTACTTAGCCTACTTCTTTAGAACCTTGTCAACGGTTCCCAGCAAAATTTTCCAGTTCTCCAGGCTACTTACTGTAATTTCAGGAATTTTTTTTTTTTTACAACTTTCACCAGTCAGGATAGACAAATAAAACTAAATGTTTCTTAGGCACTGCCACATCCTAAAAAGCGCCCTACATTCTGGCTTTTTTTTTTCCAGTTTTCAATTTAAAAAATGTGTGCTCATCACGCATTGTCAAGTTTGTCTTCTACAATGAAGATTTTTAGACTAATTGATATGATTCACGATCTCCCATTTAACCCCATTTAAGACTAATACAAGACTAAGCCCTAGTAACAAAAATTCAGTGAAGTTGCATCGTGAACTTGATAAATGTGGCTTGTGGTTTTGCCTTTATCTGGCTACGGTTATGTGACGGACATGCTCTTTTATATAATTTTTTTTTCAAAATCCAGCCATTTTCACGAGGATACTACTAATTCAAGATAGGGAAAACACCTGGCTGCAATTAAGAGACCAGCTGAAATCGAAGGCAAACAGAGGATTAAATGTCGTTTTAACTGTGAATACGTTGTATTTTGGTGAAGTGACAATCTAATAAACTGAATTTTTGAATAAATTAGATTAGAATAAAGCAGGGGTCGAAATATTCGGATGCACAGGGGCAAATTGCACTCCAAAATCGCACTTTGCACGCCAGAAGCAGCTCTTGGAGTGCAAAATTGCACGCCAAAGTTGAATTTTTCATAACTTTTAAACCGCACAAGCTACAGACTTGCTGCTTGAGGCATTTTAAACAGCTTGGAATTAGATTTCCAGTGACACCATTCCTACCAAAGAAGTTAAACTGCATTATTTACTACATTTGGTTAAATTATGGGTATTTTTTTCAGTTGATTAGTGAGGTTAGGTCAGTTTTAAGCAAAATGCAGGAAAATTTTACACATTGTGATGCTGAATGTTATAATTTTCAATGGCTATAAAATAGGAGACCATAGTGTTGGTTTCCATGTGTGTTTTGCACTCCAAAGAAGTTTTTCGCACCCCAGTAACATATTTTGGAGTGCAAATTTGCACCCGGATCAAAATTTGAAAATTCGACCCCTGATAAAAGAATAGTTTTTTGCTTGACTGAATCTAGATCATGTACATGAACGATTACGTAATCGTCGCCTTTTCTGTGATGGAGTAAACACACTCCCTGCAAAGAAGAAACCCCTATCCCGATCTTCTGCCAAAATTAACTGAGTAAGCCCGTAGGCATTACTAAGCAATTTACAGTAATCTGAAATCCAGAAAACTTGTTAGTACACGCTGACCCACACAGTAGCATTTCCCTTGTTATCTCAATTATAGCTAAAATAAACTTGCAAACAAACGGTCTTTTTGAAAAAGATCGTTACCGCTCATTCCAACAAAGTATGTGTACGCACACTTTCACAACAACGACCATGATGCAACACCGTCTTGGAAATTTTCAACAGCAAACTGCTGTCTTCATCGAGCCTAACACAGAAAGGTTTGGACGATACATCACAACTCAAAGTAAACATATTTTTTTCCCTCACTGTACACATAAACCATGACTAGGAACTAAAGGGGAACTTCACTAAAATTTCGGTGAAAATAACAATAAGTCAATGTAAAAAACAGTCCTTTTGTCCCACGTTCACCTTCATCAATGTAACTGGAACAGAACAATGTCTGATGACCACATCACTTGAGCTCTGATGAAGGTGAACGTGGGACAACAGATCCACATTTTTTACACTGCCAAGTTATTGTTTTCACTGAAAATTTAGTGAACTTCCCCTTTAGCTCCCAGTTGTGGTTTATGTGTACAGTAAGGTAAAGTTTTCATCATTGCCATAGTACATACTGGTTACCAGTTTTCTCTACTAAACATACTATGCTGTTCACTTAGTCAAACAGTCACACCCGACTATTCTGCTGCACATTTGGTTCGGCTTGGCTTGACTAATAACAACGAATATTATATCACAAGGAA
>JAHWFP010240575.1:0-13336 GCA_023313725.1 Lithobius niger
GGAGACAATCACGGATATTAACTTGCCGAGGGGGCCGAGGGGGGAGGGGGAGAATAAGAGAGAAAGAGGACGAGGGAAAGAGTAGGGGCGAGTAAAATTGAAGGCTCAGTCTACTAATGAAATATTGCAAACGCGATTTACTTTCCTAAGAAGTCCAAACACCGGGAGAGGCTATCACGGATATTAACTTGCAGTAGGGTGACTGGGGCGGGGGAGAGTGCGGAAAGGAGGGGAAATATTGCATACGCGATTTACTTTCCTAAGAACACCAAACACCGGGTAAGGCCACCGTGCAGCACGGAGATTAATTTGCACCGGGGGCCGGGGGAAAGCAGAAAATGAGGGGAAGAGAAGAGGAGAGTAAAATTGAAGGATCAGTATAATAATGAATGAAATTTTGCATACGTGATTTACTTTCCTAAGAAGACCAAACACCTGGGGAGGCTAAAACCGGGAGACTCAATCCACTGTGCAGCATGCACGGGTCCTGCTAGTCAAAATACATTGTGATTTGAAACACCATGCAGATAGTGAACTTTTCATTTTTCTTAAAGCCCGAGATATGTACTGATAATAAAAATACTTGTACCTTGCTGGGGCTGATTCATGTTGAAACTACGGAGCTCGGAGCTGTCAACCAGCCTGTGAACATTCTGAAAAATCATAGTATTACTTGACTGGGAGATAGATCCAGACCTATGGTGATCTGAACATGGTCATTTTGTTGGTTTGGGAATTGTTGGGGTCAGGACAAATGCGTGGGAGGATTATGAAATTCGCAACCAGGGAATTTGAATTTCCTTTCCTTTCCAAGTTTATTGTAAAAGCCTTGACGAACTAAAAGCTGGACTGTAACGAAATTGAGCAAAATTTCACGTTGCCATGGGTTGCGTAAGAATAAAGAGATGCACGTTAGATGATGGTTACGCAACACTACGAACATCCACGAGCAAATGTGGTTTTTGCTAATAACCAAAAAATAAAATGCTTCGCGGTCTGCTGTTTTAGTAACAGTGACCTTCGGGGGTTTCTGCATGACTAAATATGAACGAAGAAATCACACGAACAATTTCTCAATTTTGGTGATGTAACGGCTAATTATGTATACACATAACCAATATGACCATTATAACCATTACGACCATTCTTCACATGCTCAGGGTGCTTCAATCCCATTTTTGCAGACACTGGCTAACAATCGCTGATCTCGTTCGCTTCGCTCACTCATTCAGCGCATCCCTTTGGGGGCATTACCATTAAGCATATGATTATACATTAACTGAACCTAAAAGGTAAGATTTTTTTATTGTTTGGGATGGAGACCTAAGCAGTTTTTGCAAGGAGAAGAAGGAAGAGGAGCAGTAAATACTTCAACTACTGATCCAAATTCAACTAGATGTAGCAGAGGGGAGGAAGGGAAGGAGAGGGTCGAGCAGGAGGATAGGGAGGAAAAGGAGAGGGTGGGAGGGAAGGAGAGGGTAAGCAGAAGAAACGGGACAGGGATGGGAAAATTGTAAACAGGGATGAAGAAGGCAGGAAAGTAGGATGGGGAGAGGGGAATATTAGGTTGAGAGGAAAAGGGGAGTCTTACAGGAAGAAAAAAACCTGTCGCAGTCAACGATGCCACACCGACCGAAAACTGGGACACCTAACCATTAGTGAAACAGACCCGTGTGCTAAGCCGGGTACGACTGTTAGCATGGAGATATTTCTGGCTGTCACTTACGGTGGTTGTCAGTTTAATTTGTAGTTGTAGTTAATGTCAAGCCAATTGAGTATAACCTCACTCAATGTCCCAGCATGCCTCACAGAATTCGGATGTCTCAGGTTCAGGAAGGTGGGTGTTCGAGGCAGAGAGGAAGAGAGATGACTTGGATTAGTCAGGCGGCAGAGCCGAAAAATCGTGCACTTTGGCATAAAAGCATGAAAATCGGCATGATGAATGCGAATGCCTGTAAGATCATTTTTAGACAGGGAGTTACTTCGAAATTTACCCAGGAGCCCTTAAATCCAAGATGGCGGTAAAAATGGCGTTGTTTTTGGGCTATAACTCCTTAACCGTCAACAAATCAAAGGCACAATGTGAAGCAAAAACGTTCAGCACACAATTCTGGACAAGAAATGTGGTATACGTCTTTTAGGTAAAAGCAACCATTGAACCCCAAAATCGTATTTCAAGTTTGCCCCTTAATTTTCACGAGCGCTTCATCGTTCAATTGGTTGTTATAGTGAGGTTCGGTTTCAAAGTGCTCTTCCGAGCTTTCTAATAGCCCGAATTGGAAATACTTCGGATTTTATGAAAGATGGGGATCTCTATCCTTTCCATCAATCCTAAGCGAAATCGTTTAATTTGGTTAGCGACCGTCCTTCGTCCATTTAAAGGTGAAGAGGTAATGGCATTGCGATGAAAGCTTATGGTGATTTTCGAATTCAAAGTGGCCTTGCGCGCACTCTAATACTCCGAAATGGACATGCTTAGGTTTTTCTGAATGGTGGGAATCTATTTCTTTCCATCAAGCCTATCCGAATCTGTTTATCTGTGATAGGGACCGTCGTACGTCTGTTTAAAGGTATAGGCCTAGTTTTAATTGGTGTAGTGGCTAGTTTAAATTTCAACATGCCATTACAATGTTCTTATTTATATTTTTATCTACGTTAAACAAATTCGGTTAGGAGTGGTGGAAAGAATAGATCCCACCTTTCAAAAAAAACTTAAGCATGAACATTTCGAACTATTAGAGGGCACGTAAGACCACTTTGAATTCGAAAATCACCAGAAGCTTTCATCGTGATGCCATTACCTCACCTTTAAATGGACTTAGGACGGTCCCTAACAAAATTAAACGATTTCGGTTAGGATTTATGGAAAGAATACATCTCCACCTTTCAGAAAATCCGACGTATTTCTAATTCGGGCTATTGGAAAGCTCGCAAGATCACTTTGAACCCGATTTTCACTATAACAACCAATTGAACGATGGAGCGCTCGTGAAAATTAAGGGGGTAAACTTGAAATACGATTTTGGGGTTCAATGGTTGCTTTTACCTAAAAGAGATATACCTCATTTCTTGTCCAGGATTGTGTGCTGAACGTTTTTGTTTCACACTGTGCTTTTGATTTGTTGACGGTTAAGGAGTTATAGCCAAAAAAATACACCGCCATTTTGACCGCCATCTTAGATTTAACGGCTCCTGGGTAATTTCGAAGTGGCTCCATATCTAAAAATGATCTTACAGTCATGCACATTCATCATGCCGATTTTCATGCTTTGATGACAAAAAGTGCACAATTTCTTGGATTTTACCATCTCTACTACCTGACTAGATAAGGAGAGTATAAGAAACACCAGGATGGAATAACACTGGAATGTACATTTAATAAAACACTATCCTATACATAAGCTAAAGTACATAAGCTACCATCAGTCGCTCTTCAAGTAGGCAGATGGCTTCACTTGCACTCCACAGCTGTGCGCGATTTTACGAGAAACCTGGGACACGAAACGCCAACGGCTGCCAACACTGACCAGCAGTGTATTGTAAACCAGCGATGATGCCAATGCAGGCTAAATTGAGAATAACACTGATCTGGAACAAAGAGATGTCGTGTGCCTTCTCGGAAATTTTCACCATAAGCTCCATAACGAGAGGCGATATTGAATGGGGCTTTCGACTTAAACGTAATTTGAGTTAGCACAATAAATGGAAAATTTTTACCCCTCATTCGGTAGACCTCTGGCTTACAATACCCGGTGGTACCAAACCAGGCGTCACTCCAACAAACTGAAGCTTCCAACTCCACAGCAGAAGCCAGAAACCAAGGACGTCCAGGCACACACGAAAACACATGCCGGCACATCACAGAGACAGAGTGACCAAACCCATGACACACCCACATCTAGCCACAAATTATGCCACCATGGAGGCTTAAAGGAAAGCTCATTCGTACAAAAAAATGAACAGACAATAATAATTATACATAAAAAAAAAAAATAATTTTAGTAAAAAGAGAGCATTAAGAGAGACATAAAAATACAAAAAAAAATGACCAGGATGCAACCATTACAGATTAAATCACAAACAACAAAGGATGACAAAATCACGGTCAAATGACAGCAAAACCAGACCCCACCAAAAGGTGAGCTAGTCACCAATGCGGGGATGAAACATATCACAAATAAATGATACCACATAATCCAGCCTCGGCCAGCAAAAAGTCTTCTACGATGTTTAACATTTCACGAAACCCACAAGACCACCAACCGCAAAGCGACATAAACTCAATGCAAGGGTTTATAAAAAAAGGAGCAACCAAATAACAGCGCAAACGTTATCCAGTTCCTTAAAAAAGCAATGGGGAAGATAAACCGTTGTAATATTTTGTATTAAAGACATCTTTCACCATTCATAGAAAAAGGGCAAACAGGAGGAAACAAAGACCCAGTGGTCCAGGAAAGTCAAACACAGAATCCTAGAATTTTTCAGTATGATCAACTCTAATTGTGAAGCGTGAAAACTTCCAGACAGAACTTTCGCCTTGCCGAAGTCCTCCAACTTATATGAAAGATGTTAATTGCTAGGTTTTAAGGTCTGTCGAATTCAAAAAAAAAAATCTAAAAAGGTGGCAGGACTCCATACAACAAGATATCCAAGATGGCGGCCAAAATAGTGGCAAAATTCAAGTGTTTTTCATGATTTTAAAATGTACTTGTAGAGTAGAGGCAGATTTGAATTAGTGGTCGAAAACGTGATAACCAGCAAACAACCAGGTCCGAAGTGTTGCGTGTTACTCTATGCTGTAGCACTGCATCTTTCTTCTATTCACCGTAATTTAAGCTGTAGGTGTTACTCTATGCTGTAGTACTGCATCTTTCTTCTATTCACCGTAAGTTACTTCTTTAAAGTAATGTGGCAGCAGTTCTAACTTAGATAAATGGATGTATTTTGGCTTAGGTATCAAGTAGAGATGTATATTTTTCAACATGGGTAATTAAAACGGTTTATTGTAATTAGGAGCTAAGATATGGCACTTTAGCTGCTTTATAGTGATGTGCATTTTGAGTCCATTTACCACAAGTTATATCGTTAAAGTGCTGCAGTAACCATTCTAATTAAGATAAACAGATGTCATTAGGCTTAGATTAAAGATGGAGATGTATCCATTTCAACAAGTGTAATTAAAATACATCCATTAATCATAAATGCCACCGCATCATATTAAAGGTGTAACTTAGAGAGACTTGAAGTAAGCATGGAGCTACAGCACAAATAAACTTTCGTAGCTTATCTCCTAATTACGATAAACCGTTTTTATTACCTATGTTGAAATATACATTTCGCTACCTTTCATACAATCCTAATTACATCCATTTATCATAATTAGAACTGCAACAGCGTCACTTTAAGGATGTAACATGCAGTGAATTGAAGAAGAGAGCGTGGAGTTACATCATAGATAAACAGATGTAGATTTCCCAATAATTACGATAAATCGTTTTAATTACCTTTACTGGAAAATATAAACTCCATCATCTTCTAAGCCCTATTACATCCATTTATCTTAAATAGAACGGCTACTGCAGCAGTTGAAATATGTAACTTGTGGTAAATAGGCGCAAAAAGCACACTGCTGCAGTGTAGAAAAAAATTGACGTAGCTTAGCTCCGAATTACATTAATTAGTTTTAGTTACCCTTATTCAAAATATACTTCTCCATCTTTCATCTAAGTCTACTTATATCTATATGTCTTAATTATAACGGCTACTGCAGCAGTTTAAAGATGTAACTTGTGATAAATTAATAGACGCAAAAAACAACACTATAGTGTTAATAAACTGCCGTAGCTTAGGTCTTGATTAGAATAAAGCTTTTTAATTACCCTTATTCCAAAATATAATTCGCCATCTTTCATCAAAGCCTAATTACAACTTAATTAGTACGGCTACCGCTGCAGTTTAAAAATGTAACCTATGGTAAATAGACGCAAACTGCACATCACTAAAATGTAGATAAATAACTGTAGCTTAGCTTCTAATTACAATTCATCATTCCAAGATGGAAAGTATACATCGCCACCTAATATATAAGTCTAAATACTAACATTTATCTTATTTAGAACTACTACCGCATCACTTTAAAGATGTAACTTACGGTGAATTGAAGAAAAATGCAGTGTTACTGCATACATAAACAGCCACAACATAGCCCTTAATTACGAACTTTCTACGGATATGACCTAGTGTTTACTAGTTACTGGTCATTGCAAACGAACTTACATTTTTTAGGAATAATTTAAATCTGCCTCCATTTTAATAAGTATATTTAAAAATCATGAAAAAAACTTGAATTTTGCCACCATTTTGCCACCATTTTGGATATCTCATCGTGTGGAGCCCTGGCAATTATTTTAGAGCACATTTTTTTTAGTTCGCAGACCTTAAACCCTAGTGGTCGACACCAAACTTACAACATTAGTTCGATTTTGAATTTTTTTTATTGTACAGCGGCCATTTAAATATAAAATGGCCGCTATGTCGGTTTTCGGATGACCACTTGTGGGGATTTTTTTTTTATTTATCTTTTCGTCTTTTGGATTCCTGTTCCTCAGGTTCTCACTACTCCAAGGCTTAAATTCACAAAACCTTCAAAAGCTTAAGTCAAGTCAAGACCATCAAACTCCTAAAACTTAGGGCATCAGATGTAAATCTCAAACGGCACAGTATACATGTCCAGGAGTGATTCTCGCTTAGGCTACTGCATTGAATAACGAAGGGGGGGGGGGAGGCCCGGAGGTTCTTATCACAGGGGGAGAGTATTAACTTAACTACCCCTGGAATAACAGTACATAAAACAAAACATCAGCTTAAAATAATCTAGCTCAAGTCCGAACTGCATCTAATTCAATTTATTATAAAATGTTGAAGAAATTTTTTTTATACAGTTAAAATTATGTCTTCGAAAAAAAATTCAAAAGCCCACAAATGGCTAAGTAAATAGGTTCACAATCTTATAATCGAAAATGCACGCAAGTAGACATCTTCTCCATTTTATGAAGCACTCTTAATAACCGATGGAATAGAAAACGAATGTCCTGAAATTCGAGCCATAAACCAAGAATCTTCAGTGTTCACTGCCCCAAGCAAACACCAACTGGCAACATTTTTTTATTTTTCTGGATTGATCTAACACATAAAAATGGCTTCCTCTTCGTTACGGCTAAATCCAGAACAGATATCTCAGGCTCAAACATGGAAGAAAAATGGACAACATTGATTATTGCTGCATTCCAATTAAATCTCCAATAATGACACGAATTAATTTCCGAAGACACCAGTGTTAAAAGATTAAAAATGTCTATCCGCAGGAACGACGCACGGCTTCTCTAAAATGGTCAACACAATGCACTCGTGGATAAAAATCTTGATAAAACAACTTCGTGAATGGACTGGCTTTTACAGCAATTCTTTTTTTTTTTTCAAAGAATTAAGTGGTCTGATTTTTTAAAGATGGCTACGATAGTTTCTTCCCTTTACCCTTCAACAAGCCTTCTCTAAGAAATATTTCCACACCTCTTATCTACCATATCATAAGTCAGTACGGACTGCATTAATTGGCTTTTCATTAACAAATTGGCTGAATAAACACAAGAAACTTTGCTCACCTCAGTCCATAAGAAATGACCTCTAGAAATTTGAAAAATCCAAGCAAAACATCAGACGAGAAGCCACCGGCAGGACAAATTTCGGGAGACGTGCAACCGCCTCCAAATCGCACAACGGAAAGACAAAACGTGACGTCAACCACCAACGTCACTTAGGATTCTTTTGGCGTCCCTCGCCTGCACGTCAGCTGACGAGACAATCCAGACACTCAGCCAAAACGAAGTTTTCTACACTTGTCAGACAAGGCATATTTATAAGCTTACACTCAATTTGCATAATCGGGAAAGAAATATTTTTACAAAATAAGAAAACCACCTTCACAACTTAAAAAGACATTACTTTTTTTTTTCTTTTAAATATTAGCACGGCTGAGCACATGAAATAGTTGCCATAAAACAACAGTTACAATAAACAAAAAACATCACAATCCATCCAAGGCCAATTGAGGACAATCCCAGAACAAAGCATGGGTGCAAAAATAAAAACCAAGGCATCACGTGAGAATGAAGCTCCATACCATCCAAAATCACACGGAAAGACAGGGTCGGAGTGGCAAACGGGATTGATCATACCCACAGCATCACAAGATGGCAAATAAAAATCCCACATGATCCCCCCCAGCCAATGCAAAAGATTTGCATCAAATCTTTTCCAAACCCAAACAAAAAAAATTAAAACACCCACACCTCAATGACAACACAGGAACACAGTCAACAAAATAGATTGCAAAGTGAAAAATCCTAAAATCTTATCTCAAGTTTTTCAGTATTATAAAAGTTTAGGCAAAATACAATTAATGAACGGCACTAGTCCCTTCAAACCATCATTAATTCGTCACAACCACCAGCAAAATGGTTCAAAACTCAAACAGTACAGTGTTTTTGCAAGAAACACACATACTGAAAGTCACCCATCAAACCAACCAGCAAAAGAATTTAATTTTCACCAGCATCATAATGCCAACACACAAAAAAACACGAAAGAAAAAACAAAACGAGAAAAAAAATTTACTGTTCAAACGGCTTCAGCTGCGAGGTGTGATAGGTGCCCTTTAACACTTTCAAGGTTTTTGGATCTTCTAACTGATAAGTTAACTTATTTACAATCTTATGAACTACATATGGTCCCTGCCAGCGTTCTGCCAATTTAGCAGTGAACGACTTAACCTTATTGCTGTGGAAATGAGCTTTTCTTAACACCATCTGGCCCACCGTATAGCTTACATCCTTCCTGGTTTCATCCAAAATTGCCTTAGTATTATCCTGCTTATCTGTCAAGTTCTGTCTTGCGAGGGTAATGGCATCTTGAAGCCTCTTGCAAATGCTTGAAGCCCAAACGGAAGTCTTCTTATCCATTGGAAAATTGTCCAAAACATTAACTTCATGTGGGAGACGTAATTCCCTGCCGTATTCTAGGTAGGCTGGTGAAAAACCAGTTGATTTGCATACCGAAGCTCGTAAACCCATGGCGATAAATGGAAGATCGACATCCCATTTCTTTTGGTTAGTCGCACAACGAGTTCGAATAAGAGACTTAATGGTATTAATCAGGCGTTCAGACTGATTTCCCTCCGGAGAGTAGTACGACAGACACCTGTGGTTGATGTTGTAGATTTTACAAAGCGCTTTAACAATAGAACTCACGAAATTTTTTCCATTATCCGATACCAAAAGTTTACAGGCACCATAACGAGCAAAAACTTCACGTGCCAGAATCTCTGCGATGGTCGTTGCAGTAGAGTTCTTCATCGGAAAAAATTCGGGCCATTTGGTGAGGGTGTCCATACAAACCAACAAAAAACGGTTCCCTTTGCTACTGCGAGGCAAAGGGCCAGAAACGTCCACGCACATCACATCACCAGGAAGTTGCGGTATGGGGGCTCGGCCTGTCAAGCCACCACGACCCACGTTGGAATGCTTGCATTTTTGACAGGTTATGCACTTCTTGATATAACTAGTGACATCCTTGACCATCCCAAACCAGGTGTAATTTCTTTGTAGCAATTTCAGGGTTTTAGAAATACCAAAGTGTCCAGCAGTGATGCTATCGTGGGCAATGGCGATCAAACGCATTCTTTCTTCTTTTGGGACAAGGATACAGAAACGATCTTCATTAGGAGAGAAAAACTTCTTCCCTACAACTTCATCTACCAGGGAGGCGTTTACTCCTTCTCTTCTTGCCTTTCGTCCTTCTTTGGTCAATGGGAACGGGTCATTGTCAATGAGGTGGCGTTTTACTAAAGAAATCAATGGATCTTTTTCCTGCGCTGCACGCAATCTCTGGATCTCAACTTGTTGCATAGACTGGGATGAAATCAACAACACATCACTGGGTAAACGCGACAAATAATCAGCAATAACATTAGTTTTACCCGTACGATACACTATGTCGAAATCAAAGCAGGCCAAACGTAGCGCCCACCTCGCCAAGATTCCCGTAGGATCTCTCGCAGTTCGTAGCCATGTCAAAGATTTTTGATCAGATTCAACAGTAAATTTGGTGTTCTCAACATAAGGTCGGAACAGCTCTATGCTCCAAAGAACCGCCAAGGCTTCCCTTTGAACGGCCGAGAATTTAATTTCATTGGGTTTTAACGTCCGGCTAGCAAACACTATAGGCCTTTCACCTTTAGGACCATCTTGGATCAACACCCCACCAAGAGAATATGAGCTCGCATCACATCTAATGAGAAATGGTTTATCGAAATCTGGTTGTGCCAACACCGGGGCATGTGTAAGGCAATACTTCAGATCTTCAAAGGCTTTTTGATGTTCCTCCTGCCAATGCCACTTCTTACCAGTCTTTGTCAATTCGTACAAACATAGGGAGCGCTCCGAGAACGAATCAACATACCTGCGAAACCAGCTGCAGAGGCCAAGATATCCTCTCAGCTGTCGCACATTCCGAGGGGGGTGAGAACCCTCGATTGCCTTGACTTTATCGGGGTCAGGTGCAATGCCATCTTTGGTCAGGATAAAGCCCAGAATGCGTGCTTCCGGTTTACAGAGCATAAATTTCTCAACATTAACAGTCAGATTAGCCTCATCAAGCTTGCCCAAAACGAAGTCAATCTTCGCTAGATGATTGGAAAAAAAATCGTCAACAACGGCTACATCATCTTGATATTTAAATGTAGGGTATTCCTGTGATCTTAGAAGTTGGTCAATCATTCTTTGGAATACTTTGCCACTATTCCGAAGCCCAAACATAACATAAAGAGGTTCAAAGTGGGCTCCTGGGACAGAGAAGGCTGCAAGGCGGGTTGATTCCTCATCCAAAGGGATCTGATGATATGCGGAACGCAAGTCAATGGTCGTAATAAAGCGAGGCGTCCCCAACGCAGCCAAAATGGAATCAATCGCAGGAAAAGGGTATCCATCGGGTACCGTATTTTCATTCAGAAACCTGTAGTCAATAATGAATCTGTACTCCCCATTAGGCTTCTTCTTGAGGAAGCAAGGAGAAGAATTCTGCGAATTAGATTTTCTAATCCTCCCTTCTTTAAGTAATTTTTCAATTTCATCATTCAACACCTTTAGCTTTGCTGGACTTACAGGAAACGGAGACATGGTGATCTGTTTGTTTTCTTTCAACTCGATATGCATCTCCATAGTCCTACAATGACCTGGCTCATCTCTAAAAACCCTGGGATACTTTCTAAAGATGGCCGCCACTTCATCTTTTTGTGACTGGGAGATGGGGGCCTTATCGAGGATCACTTGCCAACGAGGTGTTTCACCAACAAAATTACAGAAAGAATCATTCCCCAGCTGAGCTAAAAACTTATACCTCAAAATCGGAAGGTCACCATACCACCATTGACTCGCCTTAAAGCTCACCTCAATATTAGCTTTCCGCATCAAATCAGTGCCCAAGATTAAATTGACAGGCAAATTCTCACAGACAATGAAAGCATGAGACAAAGCTTTACCTGGAAGCTGAAAATTCACCATACACCAACCTAAGCATGGCATATTCTCACCATTTGCCACAAATAAAGACAAATTAATGTCATTCATAACCTTCTCACAAGTTAAAGAATTGTAAACTTTTTTTGACATCAAAGACAAGCATGATCCACAATCCCATATTCCTTCATACAACCTCTCATCAATGGTAACAGGCACCAATGGTTTAGGACCAATTTCAATATGAAGACAAATAGTTACAACTTTGGACCTCTGAAAAACTTCCTCCACTGGTGGGCCCTTTACAGTAGAGTTATCTAGTTTCCCTGGTTTGACAAAGGGTTAGAGGAAGACTGGGATTGAGGATACGGACAAAATCTTGAAATATGATCCCATTCTCCACAATTCCAACACTTAAATCGCCTCTTCCCCACACCTCCATTATCCTCATCAACCACATTTTTTGAAATATTACCACTATTGGAAGCCTCTCCCTGTCCCCGCTTAACCTGCTCCGATTCCGACACCTTATCTTTATTCAGTTGCAAATTATTCAACCCAGAGCCCTGCGTTGGGGGAGGGAGGGGGTGGGAAGGAACAATGGGTGGACAACGCAAAGCATGCCGCGAATTCTGCACGTTAATTACCTCTCGATCAACTTGTTTTTCCTTTAAAGCTGACAACATATGACGTTGAACACGAGCTGTGGCATCCCTTAACTCAAAGATATCATTGAAGTTGTGCAATGAAATCATAGCTCTGATTGATGGAGCCATATTAGCAGTCGCTACCCTCACTAAGTCTCGAGCCATTAGCGGTTCGTGCAACTGACTATTCAAATCTGCTAATTCATTGCAAAAATTCTCTACATTTTCATCAAAGTAGTGTTTTCGCGCATAGATCTTATCAAAAATTAATTCCTGTTTATTTTGACTAATAAACCTTCTCTTAATTGCGAATTGAAAATGGGGCCAATCAACAGAAATTCCCCCACTTTCCCACCATACCATTGCTTGCCCTTTGAGATGTAACGGTATCCAAGTTTTAAGAAAAGTTTTCGCCGGCATGCCCAGGGTCATCATCACATTGTTACACTCTCTTAAAAAATCCGTGACACTGTAGGCTTCATCAATCCCATCAAACGGCTTTAAATTAATCTTAGGTTGCCAACTCCTTGGAACATTACCATCACGAGAGCTATCCCTCAAGCACTGTTGCACTTTAAATTTATCACTCAACAACTCGTTATATTCAGCTCTCGTAATAGTAACTATATTCCTTTCATCTGTCTCTAAAAAACTTACATAAGGGGGCACATCAACATTCACAAGTCCGGTATTCTCTGGTATAACCGAATCCAAAATAGCCTCAGTCTCACGAATAATTGCAGAGTTCGCACCCATGCTGCTACTGCGATTGTCAGCCATAATGAAAGAATCCAGTGATGATTTTTCTCCAGCAAGATGCAAGAAAAACAAATACACAGAATTAGCCAAAATATAAAAAATTCAGTTTCTTCACTACAAAAGCTCAGCTTACATTCAAGAAAACCTGGCGTTTACCCAATTCACAATCCAATGTAAAAAAAATCAGCCCTAAAACAATTTTTAGGAACGGAGGGGAGGGGGGAAAGGAAAAAATTCAGGACAACAGAAAACCCAATGATGGATAAGTAAATTTAGAAGGTAGAGTATTTCACTCCAGGGTGTCACAAGACAGAGACGTATGGCGCAACGCTTTAGAGTTACCTACTCGCCAAAACAGTT
>JAHWFP010240599.1:0-10834 GCA_023313725.1 Lithobius niger
GTAGCCTACACCATGCATTCAGATTTTTTAGTAGTTGGTATGTCTGCCGTTCCAACTTCAAACGTCAATTACAGATTTTTTTTATTCTACCTTACGACACGTCGAATTACTAATGCAGTGTTAGTGCATCTTGTTTTCTAATCATCTGTGGCGCTAGACATTCTCTAAAATGGCAGGGACAGTGGTTCCCCCGACCGGGGAGGGGGGAGGGGACATTAGAAAAACGTACGTTCGAAATTTCTATGATCTTTTTTTTTAGGTATTACACTAGCTTCTTCTGCTGCATTCAGGTATTCCTTGACTTTCAGGTTCCTCGAATGAGTACTTGGTTAAAAATGCGGAAAAAAACTGATTTTCGGTGACAGATTGACACCAAAGTATATCGGTTTAGTTAGTATCGCTCGAACGCCCAATTTCGTAACGTCTAATAAAGCACCTGATAAATACCAGCGGCACACCTTCGGTGGGGGTGGGGGGAGGAGCGAGTGGGAAAAAAACCTCACCGCAAGACCCTAAGTTAAAAGGCAGGCTGAATTCTGAAAATAGCCTTCATAAACGTTTTGAAGGCACAAAACTGCTGAATTTGAGATATTTTATAGGGCTCTAGACTTTTAGCTGAATTCCAAATTTTTTGTGCCTCCTCCTCCATTTCCCTCCAGTGGCGTAGCTACAGGGTGGCAAGGGGGGCCATCCTCAGGGTGCCCCCGCCCCCCAGAAGAAAAACAAATTATTTAGAGTTTAAAAAGCCTCTTTTGTAGTACACCAAAAGATATAAACGGTATTTTAAAAGTTAATTTCGAGCCTCCCCATCCGTCCATCCCCCTATCATTAAAAAAAATGTCGTGGCCCATAAAAAAACTGACCAGTTGAAATTTCTCGTAAGTCCAAACTTTTTTCCGAGTTTCTTTTTTGGAAAAAGTGAAAATAGGAACACATGACTGGAGTATACGAAAAAAGTGGTCTGTATTTTCACTTGAACAAAAATAAAAAAAATTAGAAAAAGTATGGATTTAGAAGTGCCTTCCCCCGAGCTGATTTGCCACCAGAAATATCTGTGGGCCATCATGTATATTAAGGAGGGGGCACCAAGGGCTAATTTGCCACTGGCCCCACAGAATGTAGCTATGCCACTGCATCCCTAGCAAAGTATGCCCCCCCCCCGAAATACTTTAAGATCGGAAATCGTGAAATTACCTAGTTAGACCCCACTTCTTTCCGCTGTAACTAGGTTATTTCACGATTGGACCGTAATTTTTCTGCCTAAAACTAACTAAAAGCTTCATACAAAGCAAACTAAGTAAACTAGTAAATTTAAGTCCTGAACAAATGAGAATAAAGGCATTGCGTAGCGCTAGACCAAACCTAGATCACGTGAATGATCGCATAAACGCCGAATTTTTCGCGACGGAATTTGGCCTAAACACCGTCCCTGGACAGATGTAAGATTACAAACAAAAAGTCAAGTGTGGCGTAAAAAAATGGGTTAATGATTGAAGTTTCACTTTACTTGTTAACATGTACACTGATAAAAATTGATGGTATTTAATTGAAATAAGCAACAATTGAGAAAATTGCGTCAGTTTATAGTCCAGTCAAATTGGCGTATAAGCGTTTGCGGGAACTAATTCCTATTAAGGTGAAAATTGGTACATAACCCCTACACGTCATACTAACCAACATACTAAAACTCCCCAACATTCCGAGATGAGCTTTGGCCGCCATCTTGAAAAAATTGCCAAAAGTCATTTCCGGTTTAGCGTTTTCGTCCATTATCGCGTCTCCCGTTAACTTTACAGCAATAATGCATAGGACCAACGTTGTAGAGCATACAATTTCCCGCAAAAATGATATGTGGTGAAAATTTACGTAAACATATAGTTTTACGAGAAATTAATGGTTTAATTGTACGCAGCCCCACTCGCATGGTACCTTTTTTCTCTCATCACGTTTTTAAATAGTACGCAGCAGCGTAAGGATCGGATTTACGTTAGTAAATGTCGGAATAGGAACTGAAGAAGATAAGTACAGCTAACGAATGCCACAAACCGCAAGCGTTTATCTTAATCATCTCAAAAACCAAAACTGGTAAAACGGGCTGCCAAGTTCCGAATGGTTCGGCCCTTCAAAGGAGTGATATCGTCACACCAAAACATTTGCCAAGTTAATTGCACCGCTTAATAATTCGAAGGTTAAATGAAAACTAGAACATTGCTATTTCGGTAGCAGTGTTCAAGTTTTCATTTAACGTCCAAAGTATTATTCGGTGCGATTAAGTTGGCGAATGTTTTTGTGTGTTGATATCACTCCTTTGAAGGGCCGAACCATTCGGAACTTGGCGGCCCCTTTTATCAGTTTTGGTTTTTGATATATGATATCAGTCCTTTTTTTTTAAATTGTGTATTAGACTCAACTCCACTACCGTGCAGATGTGTAATAAAGTGGCACGTCAACAAGAAATTGGTTTTTAACAATTTGCTACTACCTTTTGCCTATAGGCCGAACCATTCTCAACTTGGTCACCTCTTTATAGATTTTTAGTTTGGTTTTAATTTTATTGTAATTTGTTTTATTTCGTTAGTTCTGGTTTGTTGATATCACTCCTTTGAAGGGCCGAACCACTTTCAACTTGGTGGCCTCTTCACCAGTTTTTGGCTTTGTGTATTTTGCTTTGTTTTTAGAGTTGGTTTATTTTTCATGAATTGGACGTGAATACAATTTCTTTGGCATCGTTGCTTAGATTTATCGTGGTACGCTAGTGTGTGTCTAGGCACTTACGTCAGTATACACGTTGCCATTGTCCGAAGTTTGGCTGTCCAATGAGAGAGGATGCTGACAATACTAACAATGGTTATAACAATATTTTCGTACTTACGCGCCATCTCACGCCATCCTCGTTACACCCCTAGGCTCCAAACCATAAAAGGTACGCAGTTCATATCGTACTGCAGCCATTCGTCCAATTTCATAGCTGGAAGCCTTCCCGTTATCTCGGTATCGATGAATAATCACCCTATGAAAATTAACATGGGGATGAGCGGACTAGAATTAGCTGGCTAGCTGGCTAGTTACACATTTTCAACGTTATTGAGGGTCAGATTTTGCGTTGAAAGCAGCTTAGCTGCCATTCCTACACGAGTTAATTTTTGTCAGGTGGGTCATTGCTCTTGATTTCAACACAATTTAAGCTTTTGTACCGGATTATTATTTTTCCGTGTAAGTACCTGAAATGTGCCCAACTATGATTCAAGATACAGGGTGGGCCACAAAAAACTGACGACCCCAAAATTTTTTAAGTCCAACTTTTCTAGTTAGCACTTAAGAGAACCAGGAGAGGACAGAAATCTTCCCGTTTCATTAGATTTTATTTCTGTCCTCTCCTGGTTCTGTGGGTTGCTAACTAGAAAAGTTGAACTTAGAAATTTTGGTTCGTCAGTTTTTTGTGGACCACCCTTTATAAAACACTTACGGTGTGGCGCCGCGCTGCAATGGTTTACAACCTCGACAATTGAATTGATGTGATGTTTGTTGTGATGATTGTTGCCTAACTTGGCACGACACACTAGCGTGTGTCTAGATAGTTGGCAGTTATCACGATTTCTGTTATTCGTTGCGTATACAATTAAACTTTTATAACAATAGACCAGAGGCCTTTGGAGGTTTGTCTTTATGCGTTGTTGCGTGAGAGCCTAAAAATGACGACTAGTAATGTGATGACCATGTAGTGATGCCCGAGTAATGAGTGGGTTGTTCATGGGGCGTGCTGAAAATATTCGTGAAATACGAAAGTTGGGTGTGATGCAGAGAAGTGCTGTGAATTGTTGATGCAGAGAAGTAGACATGAAAGTGTATGCTGTATAGTGGTTTGTATAGTGTTTTGTATAATGTGTTGTATAATGTTAGATGGGGCGTACGGCTTAGGGCCACGGCTCCAAATAAATAATCGTGAAAAATTAGCATTGTTATAACAGGTATAACCTAACCTAACCTAACCTGTTGTAAGAGAAAGGTTATCACTCTTGATTTTCACTCTTTTATAATTGTTATATAATGGGGTCTTAGGGGTTAATTAGTCCTACCGTAATGTGTAGTGTAATGTAGTGTAGTGTATGTGTAGTGTGTAATGTATAGTGTAACGTAACATAGTGTAACGTAGATTGGACAGATGGTCTGTGAAGGCTACAGTCCTGTACAGTAAACCTAAACCTGTTGGACCAATGTTTTAAGACTAATACATGTTTTAATACATTTATTTGGTGAGTAAATACGTTCAGCTACCTTTTAGTTTGTCGCATCTTCATTTAGCATGGTCAATCTTGGGTTAGACCCTGAAAAAATCGTAGCAAAAGTAATACCTTCACGGTTAGTCAAAAAAAATATGTTTTGTAAAATACATTCAAAATCTACGAAAATCTACCCACGGAAACATTCCTAAACTCAGAGGGGAAGGGGGGAAATGCTTCCCCGAAAAAAGTTTTTTTTGGCTGTAACTCCTTGACCGTCGACAAATCGAAAGGATAATGTTTAACAACACCGTTCAGCACACAATTCTGGGCAGGAAAGGTGATATCATATCAAAAACCAAAACTGGTAAAAGGGGCCGCCAAGTTCCGAATGGTTCGGCCGTTCAAAGGAGTGATATCAACACACCAAAACATTCACCAAGTTAATCACACCGCTTAATAATTCGACGGTTAAATGAGAACTAGAACATTGCTACTTTCGGTAGCAATGTTCAAGTTTTCATTTAACGTCCAAAGTATTATTCGGTGCGATTAAGTTGGCGAATGTTTTGGTGTGTTGATATCACTCATTTGAAGGGCCGAACCATTCGGAACTTGGCGGCCCCTTTTACCAGTTTTGGTTTTTGATATGATATCACTCCTTTTTTTTTTAATTGTGTATTGACTCAACTCCACTACCGTGCAGATGAGTAATAAAGTGCCACGTCAACAAGAAATTGGTTTTCAACAATTTGCTACTACCTTTTGCCTATAGGCCGAACCATTCTCAACTTAGCCACCTCTTTATTGGCTTTTGGTTTGGTTTTAATTTTGTTGTAATTTGTTGTATTTAGTTAGTTTTGGTGTGTTGATATCACTCCTTTGAAGGGCCGAACCACTCACAACTTGGTGGCCTCTTCACCAGTTTCTGGCTTTGTTTATTTTGCTTTGTTTTTACACTTGGTGAATTGGACGTGAATACAATTTCTTTGCAACGTTGTTGAGATTTATCGTGATACACTAGTGTGTGCCTAGGCGTGCACACGTCAGTATACACGTTCTCATTGTCGGAACTTTGGCCGTCCAATGAGACACGATGCCTACAATACTAACAATGGTTATAACAATATTTTCGTACTTACGCGCCCTCCCACGCCATCCCTGTTACGCCCCCAGGCTCCAAACCATAAAAGGTACGCAGTTCGTATTGTACTGCACCCATTCGTCCAATTTCATAGTGGAAGCCTTCCCGTTATCTGGGAATCGATGAATAATCACCCTATGGGATTTAACATGGGGATGAGCTAGCTAGCTAGTTAGTAACACATTTTCAACGTTATTGAGGGGCAGATTTTGCATTGAAAGCAGCATAGCTGGCATTCAAATACGAGTTAATTTTTGTCAGGTGGGTCATTGCTCTCGATTTCAACACAATTTAAGCTTTTGTACCGCATTATTATTTTTCCCCAAGTACCTGAAATGTGCCCAACTATGCTTCAAGATATAAGACACTGACACCATGGCGCCGCGCTACTATGGTTTACAACCTCGACAATTGAATTGATGTGATGTTTGTTGTGATGTTTGTTGCCTGACTTACATCCTTTTACGTAAACGCAACCATTGAACCCCAAGAACGTGTTGAGTGTTTCACCCTTAATATTAGAGTAATACTGGAGTGCTCCTTTTCGGCTTCAAAGTGCTCTTACGACCTCTCTGTTAGCCCAGAATGGACATGCTTTAGGATGCCCCTCTCCCTTTTACTTTGCCTGCACTTTTGGTAGATAACATTGTGACGAAAAACTATTAAAACAAAGGCCATTAGAGGGTTGCAATACTTATCCCATGGTTTCAAGCTCATGGACCGGTCATTTCTAACAATACTTTTCAAACCTAAATTATTCAGTGTTAGTTAACGTTAATTTAATAATATTAAAAAAAAATTAATTCATCACTGAATTTAGTTTGTAAATAAAATGTATGCAAAAAAAAAACCAGAATTTTGGTCACAATTAGGTTTTTCGGACCTCTCATGCTAAAGATTGTTTACGAAAAATACTGCCGAAATTTGCTTAACAATGTGATGCAAACGTGTCTCGGGAAGCAGAAAATAGGCTCTCAAATAACGTAAAATGCTTCAGCTTCCGGGGCTCCGGCACGGACCCCACTGGGGGAGCTTACAGTGCTCCCTCAGACCCCCTAGCTGGTTTAGCCAGGGCCCTACTAAAGTAGAACAAATTTGTTGAAAAAAACAAAATTGTCAATTTTTGAGCCCCCCTGTCGGGGAATCATTGCCCCCCCCCCTTCCAATCTGGAGTTCGCTAGCGCCACTACTGTGGCCAACAGTACGTTCAGATAACGCTTCTAGATATGTCTGTAGCTCTCTACAAGATGAACCTCTGTTTCCATGTTAAACCTTAGAGCAATATACTCACTTCGTTAAACCAAGGCGTCCGGTAACAATGCGTTATACCATCCAAAGTCTTATATAGTCTACCGATAAGAACAGAGCCTGATGCACCGCATTGTTACCGCCCGACGTGATTTAACCTTGGACAGTTATAAAACGAGCCCGTTGTTGCCATTTGTGTGTTTTTTAATTTTTTTACACGTTGTAGCATTGTTGCTCGATTCCGAATTGATCTTTCGGCGAATAAGGGAGCTGGGAACTTTAATTTTAATTTTATTACTGGAGTCATGGCCAACAGCCGTACGCTCGAAGCACAATCAAATTACATCAAAGCACATAACCACACAGAAGAAGTCCCAATCTCTCTACAAATTACCCATAAGAGAAGGAGAACTGAGAGCTGAGACTTGACCCATCACCCAACAACGGAGGGGAGGAAAGGATAAGACGACTGATGATTTGAATGTTGTGACGCGAAAACGGATACTAAAAAAAAAATAAGGAGGGCGAGCGGGTCGGTTATGTCCTGTAACAATCGGTAACAGTGGTTAGGATAGGTAAAGCGACAGTTGAAGAACGGAGGTCACAACCACGGAGGTAGCTAGAAGCCATCAAAACCAATGTTCCGATTTTACGCTCTTATTATTAAATGAATAATAAAAGAAAGGACGTAGGTTCCAGTAATACAAGGCTACTTAATAAGTCTGAACATTCAGGCATGCAATATAACCACGGTCGATTTTCTTTGGAGGCGCGGGGAGGGGAGGGAAAGTTAACGCCCACCATCCCCCCACCATCACACCCAAGAAAAACATCTCGTTCTGAACAAGAAATTCATAAAGAAATATATAAACTCCTTACGCAAAAAATCGCAACATTATTTTTCATAGACGAAAGACAAAGCTGTTTATTGGGTAGTTCCGATAGGCGGGTTGTTATTGTCAGTTTCGTGTGGTTTTGTGTGGTTTTGTTGTTATTGTCAGTTAGGTTAGGTTAGGTAAGTTTGGGGTTTTGCATTTCATACTGAGGTAGTTAACTGGTTGGGGTTGGGCATTTCATACTGGGGCAGTTAACCAATTTAAGTTATGTTAATGATGATTTAACGAGTTTCCGCAATTTGGGATCAATTTGTAGTGCCTTCCGTGAAAATTAAAGGTAAGTTTTTTTCTCTTTTTTCGAATATCGGGCCATGTGCGTAAAGGGAACATGGGAAGAAAATGGGCTCTCGTCCGATTTTTTTTTAATGGCCTAAGAATTTCCTGCTAAGTAATGTTTTCCTCTTCCATTTTTGGGGCAAATGCACCATTTGGCCGTGGTGAAAGTCCAAAGTTAGCACCGTGCCACGGTAGAAAGCATGAAACTGGCGAAGTCCGGCAAGTGAAACGCCAAACCCCAACCAGTTCATTACCTCAAGTTAAATGCCGAAGCCGGTTCCTAACCTAACCGACAATAACAACAAAACCACACGAAACTGACAATAACAATCCACCTATCTGAACTGTTTACGGGAAAAAAAATATCAGCTGAGAACATGGGAAGAAAACGGCCTCTCGTCCATCAGCGCAAAGAGTGCGGCTTTCAATAATTTCTGACGGCCAAACGAAGCCTTTACCCCAAAAATTGTATGCGAAAATGTTGTTCAGTTGATCATTTTACGTCATTCTAGCCCAAAGAGAGATCAATCGGTGAGGAGCCCTAATTCTTCCCATAAGCCGCGTAAAGTAAACTTGTTCCCTCTATTGTTTATTTACTATCTAAAGTGATCGTGGAATGAATTTATAATTCTGCCTTTATTCCGTTAGCTACGCACCTAGTATGCACTATGCCGTTGTCTCACACGTTTGTCGAATTGATTTCACTACAACAAACTGTTACACTAAATAATCGATTATACAATAATTACCTAATTTACATGGGCCACATAACTATACGAATTGCCAATATGCATAGAATTCTAGGACAGCCTTGCTGACGAACCGTAAAGTAGCCGCCTTTTTTTTTCAGTGGTTTGCCAATAGCCCAACAACAGATAGAATTCCGTTTTCCGTGCATCTTGTCAAAACCTGAAATAAGCTGGGCCAGTTCCGGTTCAACTTTTTTTTCATACAGAAACATAATTTGCAAAAATTTTTAGTCAAGGATAAAACAAACGATTTTGCAAACATTATGCAAACGATTTAGCCATAAACTGTTCAACAACTACGCCTACAATTTGCTGGCACGTCTTCTAATCGAAATCATGAAAAATCGACTAATATTTCAGTCACTTCCGGCCATACGGTAAAGGTGATAGGCATGACCCGTTCAAATAAACGACTGGAGTGGGACGAAACGTCATTTAACAATAGCTCACGACGCAAGCCCCTTTTTCTCCCCGACTGTATTTCAATAAGCAGTTAAAAATGGACCTCAGTCGGAAATACTTAAATTTATAAAACAAAATGTAAATGAATAAAAAAAAATTAATAATATGTTGGCACAGCTGGGGGGGGGGGGAGAGGGGATTTGTCCTTAAATCCGTTGATCCCGTCTAGACACCAAGGCAATCCCCCCCACCATCGCCACCACTTTACCGGATGCCAATGAAAAGTATTACTGTGCGTATACAGACTAACGAACCACCCCTGTTGGATTGTGGTGTTTACTGTTTTGTTACTTGTACCAATGGAACAAGATAATGTACTTTATTTCTATGATGCTCCAAGCTGCACATTGGATGAATAAATCTGACACACTTGCTATCAAAGAACGCTTGCCATTATGAAATCGCAACATCATTATTTTCATAGCCGAAAGACAAAGCTCTCTATTGGGCTAAAGTTTACATTAGGCACATACTCGATATTCTTACGATATTGATTCCAGATGGCTCCAACACCTTCCTAAATACAGGGACAGTTGGTTTTAGAATGCGGAAATGTGTTAAAATGACTTATAACGGTTGATTTGTAGCCCCACAATCCGTACATCTATACGGAGTTTGCGTTCGCTCGCACGGCCGGCAGGACACATTACATTTTTTTTTCGTAAACAATTCCGATAGGCCGGTTGCTATTGTCAGTTTCGTGTGGTTTTGTATGGTTTTGTTGTTATTGTCAGTTAGGTTAGGTTAGGTACAGCGGTGTAGTGGTAAAAAAAAAGTGGAGGAGCTGTAGTGGCGGGCTTGGCGAACAAGGCCCAGAGGAATGGAGGGGGGGGGGGCTCCCAAATAAATATCAATACTTTTTTCTAGGAAGTTAGACCCCCTCGTCCCCATTAGTAACACCAGTGTGTAACACTTGCATTGCCCTCGCCTAAAAATATGTAACTTTTTCTTACCTCCAACCCTCACCAATTATATCCATTTTTCTTTTAAGAATTCGTTTGTACTTAAAAAGCACCTCCCAGCGCCATTTTTCTCGATCCTCCATATCAAGTACGGCCCCAAAGGTCTATTTACTTACCGTTAGTCTTTTCCTTGCTAAAAAACCGTTTTAAAATGTGGCGTCTACGAGATTTTCTGTTGAATATTACTAACTTTATTTACGTTCGTCCCGAACATATATGGTGCAATGCGCGCGTACAATAATCATGACGTTTCATCACTGTGTGTACATCTATTAATTTTATAATAATTATCATGAGATCTACAATCTAATAGACTGATGCGGTAAAAATTAAAATTAATTATTCCAATAGATCGCCGAAGCAAAATTATAAGACACTAGTCTAGAAAATTATAAATTGTGATTTTAAAATACAAGAATCATTCCGGTTTTTGACGACACGATCAATGGGTTCACGGTGGCTGGACTATTAGGCGCAATGCCAATTGAGACAGTAGCTATGTTTTTCACTGCGAGGAACGAAGCTACCGTCTCAGTTTACCTTAGCTTTGGTAAATACGCGGATGTGATCGTCGCCTGGGTGTTGTGAGGTAGGCGGAAGGTTATAAGACAGGCGGTATGTTGCTTTAAGCTGTCCTTAGTACCTATAGGGCGTAATGACCAGAATTTTGAAAAATAAAGTAATTTCATCGAACGTCTAGTTTGATTTGTTTGTGGTCAGCGGCTGTGGCCGGCGCATCCTCACATATTTCTGATTGATTATAGCTTAGAGCAATACACTCACTTAGTTCATTACAGTAAGCAAGGCAGGAGCCTAAGGTAATGTGTAAATACACAGACTCTTACAGAACACGTCCTCATGAATAATTGTTGAAAAC
>JAHWFP010240603.1:0-50661 GCA_023313725.1 Lithobius niger
TGATTTCTCAGCTTTTAAGTTCACATTTTGTCTTGAAATTGGTTTTTAAAAAGATGGTGAAATACCAACACACTACTGTCGCGTATTGCCATCTTGTGTTAAAGCGTTAACCAAAGCGATAGAGAACATCCTTAACAGGAAAGGTCGCCTTGTCCTTCCTCACTTTTAGCTTATTTTGAATATCTTGAACATTAGAATATTTTTAGTTTTGTGCTTACCCTGTTTTGTTGTTAATTTGAATGTAGGATGAATGGGGTAATTCTGGCCACCAAGATAAAACTGGCGATATTTATGCCAGAGAAGCAAAATACCACAAAATGCTTTGGTGGAACTGTTGGAGACGTAATAAGTTGCAGTACACTATAGAGCAGCGGCATGTGACGTCATATTGGCTAAGTGACACCATTTGGAGGTAATAGCTACCAGGTGCACTAGATTAAAATGTAACGGGAAAAACGGTACTTCTAGTCAAGAGTCCAAGACGGTGCTTTGAGAGCGGCTTTCTTAGGCTTAAAAGAACGTTGTTTTCTCCAACAACAAAAATCGCGCGTTATAGGCTTAATAAATCCAGTCCCTCCAGTGCTCCTTGCAGCTAACCCAGTTACTGGCTCCACCATAGAGTTATACACAATAATACTACGTCGTGTCACTGTCCTGACTGACTGAGGGAGCAGTGTCCATTTAATATTGCTCCACAACGATATGAAAACAAGCGGCTAAAGCGACTACGTAGTCGCAACTGGTCTTCGTACAGTTATGCCACTTCCAATGTTGAGGCGCACTCCTCTATCAGGCACTGCAAGAACGATCTCTATTATATAGTCTAAAAGCAGTAACCATCACAATTGCCGGTTAAAAATAAGTTAGCTTAGGCGTATTTTACATTTTTGATGCTGGCAGCTTTTAGGCCTAATTTACCTGTAGTTTTAATTTTAAAACACGGTGTGCCTCTGCACATCTAGTGTTGCAACGTAATGCGCAACGTAGCCTATATAGATCAGTGGTAGTAGGATAGTGACGGGGAGACGCAAGAGATTGACGTTTTAATAAGCTCTTGATTCAGCCAGCAGCGACTCGTTGCAACTTGACGTTGCCGCGGTAACGTGATTTTAGGCCTAATTTTATTAACTGCAGTTTTGTTATTTCTTAAGAATCATACAGGCCTAATAGAGAATTTGCTTCGAAGGTAAGCCTATTCATTTATGCAACAAGCGACGAGACTCTTTTAAACGAAGCTAAATTCCTTTTGTATTTTCGGTTACTTGTTATACTTAGGATTTCAATACGACGATCAAATGATATTATTTCATTTAGTTACGTGGAAGAAGTCTATTAGCTATAAGGAAGTAACGATGTTTTAATTTGCCTTGTTTTTTAACTAACGTTTGACAATGAAACTAATGTTGTCAATAGTGGTCGTCTCTATCTGATACCATTCCAAAGTTGAAAAAAGCTACGGACAGACAGACGGACGGATAAAGTCGGACAAGACGGCTGTACAGAAGAATAAAAACGTCTCCTGTTGCCCTTCTTGAAAAATTGTGGTAACTACGGTAAACTCCTGTCTTTCTGTAAGAGTACTGCAGAAAAGGAATAAAAGTATAGCATAGGAACCTAGTGTAAGGATTTATGTGTTTGGAAGAGTTTGGATGATTACGAGTAACCTTCCCATATGTGTAAGGGTAAATGACGCGTTTACCATTTGAGTAGCATGTAAAATAGACCAGACACTGCATTGTCGAAAGCTGAAGTAACCCGACTCGTGCACTGCAGATGCGCTTTGCTTTAATTGCATTTATTTTGGGTAGGAATAACAGAATGAACCTAGTGTAAAATTCTAGGCGGTCTACAACACGTTAACCTTTTTAGTTAGCCAGTGATAAACAGTGTAGTTTACACATTAGTATCTGTAAACAGGTTCACCACGTAACAGTAGGAGTAGCAGCGTTGATAGTGGCTATGTTATCTAAAGTTATAAGATAAACCTGACCGGTCGTCCCTGCTCCTTTTTGTTAATTTTCCTGCGCTTTTCTAAAAGCATGAGGCCAATTTCAACCAAAATACAAAAGATCGAAGGGATGTATAAACGTTTCCTTTTTTTATACTGGAGGTTTGATGCGCTCTTAGCTGAAGCCGTGGTGCCAGAAGGAGAGACGGACAATTCTGCTTGATAATTCCAATCGGAAACTCCTAAGATCTTTTATATGATTCAGTAGACATTAGCACGGAAGCGCAGAGCCTTTCTATCCGTTAAATGCCTGAGGTGGCTTTAGGTCAGGATCAAGCACTTCTGGTATACAAAATAGTCGTGCTTGTCATCACGACACCTTGCTCCATTCCGTTTCTTAGTTTTCCCAACAGATGGTGCCAATTATTGTACGATTTTCCATGTGAAAATGAAGGATATCGGCTAGGTGGACAGGTTCAACATAATGACTATATTTGACTCTAAGTGCTCTAGCAACCTTTCCAAGATGGAGGATCATGTTGATTGTTAGCCATTGAGGGGTTTAAGTTTTCTGTATTAAGCCATTTATTGTTACCATTACGAGAAGGTGCTCGCCGACAATTAAATCAGTTTTTTAGAGTCGGGATTATTTATGGAATGCATGATGAAGGAGTTTTTTTTTTACTATTTTAGATTGACCTCACGGCGAAAAAGCTTGAAGTGCAATGATGATCATTCGTCAGGTAGGACTAATATTTTAATTTATCAGTTGGGCTAATGAAAGTAATAAGGTCGGTTTACTTCCTTAAAAAAGATAATTTATCCACTGTCTTTTTAACGAAAATATGTAACCAATTGGGTTACGCACATCTACACTACTAGATGGCATTAGACTATTCAACTTCATGGCCTAGACTGGACATTGGCATCAAAATTGCATGTTGAACCACAATATGCATATGTAGAGATTTCAGCCTCTTTTTCGAAGCCAGCTCCTAGACTCGAAATACGAAAGCAACTATGTAACTTAATTTGTTATTTCCTTTCTTGCGCGTGAAGAGTACATTTTATGACGTTTGTGTGTAATATTTAGCGTATACATTTTAATAATTTCATTATTTGTGTTATCTGCGAAGGAATTAAATAATTACAGAAAAGAAATTTTTCCTTTTAAAGTTCGTTATCTCCTTCAGAGAAGGCGCCACTCATTTTACGAACGTTTCCTAAATTATTAAGCAATTATAAAAAGTATTAGTCGTATCGTTGGCTTCACTCACTCCACTGGCGTCGATTCATGCGTCATGTAATTTCTTTGATCTCAAGAACATCACAAAATATGTGTACTGATTATTTCGACGTAAACTAATTGCAATTGTTGCTTACAGTGCGTTCATAGCATTTCTCAGCACGCCTGCATTTCACCTGCATCATTCAAAACACACGATTTGTTTGTTTGTTTGGACGTTTGTACGTCTACTCCTCCAGAAGTAAGCCCCTACGAACGTGTGAGTAGCTCTAAATGATAGATTGAGAGAGCAAAGCGAGAAACGTTCTGAAAAAGGTTTATTAGTTTTCGTGGAAACAGCTTGTTGTGCTCGCTCTAGCCACCTACCTCCGTGCTTGAGAAACACGAATATTTGACTAGCTTTTAAAATGTGAAAACGGAGGCAGTACTGCACAAGCGGCAACAATAAAACTAATATTTCGGTATCAGTAGTACAAGGGCGATGCCATCTTCAGAGTAAAAAGTAATACAAATATAAGGTAAAGAGTAGGAATTATTTAGCAATGGAATTATTTAGGTTGAAGTACATATGCATGATAAAGGTGCCTAGAATTATATATCCGCTTAGGATAATACGTAACTATAGATTCCAGGACTCGTTAATTTGTGACGATACTTACGAAGACGTGGTTGTACCGAACGGGAGAATGGAGTAAGGAAAACAGATGTGACGAACGGGTCAGGCCATAAGACCCAGGGGAGAATAGAAGTTCTGCACCAGGGTAACAAGTCGGAGGAATCGTGTAAGGAATGGCAGGCAGTGCGAGGGAGCGGTGAGATAATGAAGATGGGGAACAAAAGAAACAAGAAAAGGAATGATGGGGGGGGGGGCAGAAAGGAAGAAGGGGTGGTTTGGGAAAAATGAGTCGGAAAGGTAAGAAGCTTCTCGGGGGGGGGGGGCCCTAAGTGGTGGTTTGGTGGTGAAAATGTTTGGCCCAATGGGTCATGACCTGTGTCGTGGGAGTATGTCATTCATGACGGATTTGTTACAGCGAAAAATTTCATAAGCCTCGAGGTGGTAACTAGTTCGTTGGAATTTCTCATAGTGGAGTACTTTGGTTTCTGTGAGCGGTGGTTTGTGGCCGGTTTGTTGTTGGTGGCGAACTAGGGAGCTAGAGACTTTGAGGCAATTAAGAGCGGATTTATGCTTGTTGATTATTTGTTTGAGGTTTATGGTCGTGCCTACATATGTGAGTGTGCATCCTGCACATGGTATTTCTTAAGCTACATGTTCGGGATTGTTCTCAGTTGGTGTGATGGTCCACTTTTGCTTGAGGTTGCTTGGCTTTTGGTGACGAGATTGGATTTCTCAATTGGTTGGAGGTTTTTGAGGGCAGGAGTAATGGTGTGGTGGTACGTGGTGTACACTTTTGTAGGGAAGTTGGAGTAAACTTTGGCCGCGGAGTTGTACCAATGTGGTTGGGTATATTTAAGCACAATGGGGAGAGGAAAGGCATTTTGTAGGTATTTGGGTCGGATAAGGTTGATTTCTTGCGGAAGATCAAATGGGTCAGTGGTATGCCTAACCACACGTCTAATTTCTTTTTTGAGCGCACTGAGTTTAGTGGAATAGTCCTGATACGATTTGAAGTTGACTGTGCGTGTAGTGTGGAACGACTTACAGTAATGGTTGTTTTTTATACTTCCTTCGGGTGGGATGGTGAGGGCGAGGTTCAGAAAGTTAAGTTGCTTATTTTAGTTTTGCTTTTCATGAGTGAAGTTGAGGCATGGATTGAAGTTATTAAGAAACTGGTAAGATAAGAGTAACAGCCAGTTTCTTGCACAAATAAAACCATACTACGTTTCGGGAGGACAACCTCCCGTCTTCAGGTAAAAATAAACACTAAAACATTTTAAAAATTCATGGCAGTATCTGCCGAGTCACCAAGTCTATAAAAACAAACCTTTCAGGCATGGTCAAGGCCTAAAACATTAAAATTATTAAAAATATAAAACATACCAAATGATACCAAATGATACACCATGTTATTAGATGGGCGCCCGGAAGTAAAGTGGTAACAGGAGGCGGTGATGTCACGTGGTTCAGATTACTTTGGCCTGGTCCAAATTAAATAGAGTGGTTAGTCAGACGGCTTTTTCTTGAACTTGTTGAATTTGTTAAGTTGTAGGCTGTTGATGACTGGAAAATATTCTTTTAGAGATTTGCTTTCTGGAATTAAATGATTGTAAACAGGAGGTACATGAGTAAGGATAATAAGTGATTCAAGGTTTATTCTAAACCCTGGTGTTTTTTTCGGTGAAAAGTATTTCGGTCCTGTCCAGGGCTGGTGCATGCCCTGTTGAGAGCTTTTTGGGGGAGATTCCTGTTTTAAAACAGTGTTGAACAAGTGAACTGGATTCAGTATGTAATTTAAAATTAGATTGTGGGAATTGAGACGCTCCTGTAGCCTTTGCAGGCTCTGGCCAATATAACTAGCCCCACATGTGCTTTCACCACATGGTGTACGATACACCGTATTTTTTTATTTTGCCTTGATCTATTTTATGACTGTTTTCCGTCATTTGTTTTATATTTCTACGTATTTTATTTCAAGGCAAAATAAAATATATGGTGTATCGTATACCATGTGGTGAAAGCACATGTGGGGCTAGTTATATTGGCCAGAGCCTTCAAAGGCTACAGGAGCGTCTCAATTCCCACAAATCTAATTTTAAATTACATACTGAATCCAGTTCACTTGTTCAACACTGTTTTATAACAGGAATTTCCCCCAAAAAGCTCTCAACAGGGCATGCACCAGCCCTGGACAGGACCGAAATACTTTTCACTGAAAAAAAACACCGGGGCTAGAATAAACCTTGAATCACTTATTATCCTCACTCATGTACCTCCTGTTTACAATCATTTAATTCTAGAAAGCAAATCTCTAAAAGAATATTTTCCAGTCATCAACAGCCTACAACTTAACAAATTCAACAAGTTCAAGAAAAAGCCGTCTGACTAACCACCCTATTTAATTTGGACCAGGCCAAAGTATTCTGAACCACGTGACATCACTGCCTCCTGTTACCACTCTACTTCCGGGCGCCCATCTAATAACATTGTGTATCATTTGGTATCATTTGGTATGTTTTATATTTTTAATAATTTTAATGTTTTAGGCCTTGACCATGCTTGAAAGGTTTGTTTTTATAGACTTGGTGACTCGGCAGATACTGCCATGAATTTTTAAAATGTTTTAGTGGTTATTTTTACCTGAAGACGGGAGGTTGTCCTCCCGAAACGTAGTGTGGTTTTATTTGTGCACGAAACTGGCTGTAACTCTTATCTTATCTGCAAAAAGTGCTGAAACTTCTCAATTAAGAAACTGGAGCACGAGTTGGCGAATGGCTGGATTGGCAAGTACTATTATGTCGTAAACATAGTGGATTATATTGCCTGACGTGGGTGGAGAAAGCTGCACAAAAAGCTCTATCAGTGGTTAGCATGATAATTCCACCAGTGTTGATGATATGCAATATCCCATGGGACCTCCGCAGGTTTGTTTGAAAAATCGGTTGTTAAAATTGGTGTAGGTAGTGTCGAGGATGAGTTCAAGGATCTGGAGGAATAGTCTTGTGTTACATGAACATCTTGGAGGACATTCGGCTATTTTTGAAGGGCTTGGTTGACTTGTGGTCTGATCAAGGGGTGTGTGATGGAAGGAAAGAGGGCCTGGACATCGAAGGAGGTCCATTGATCAACAGGTTTGGCAGTAACATTGTGAAGATCTTGGACGAGGTGGATAGTGTTGCGCAGCTCTCCGGATTGTCGAGGGGTCTGAGCAGAAACGAATGAATAAACTTGCAGTGGGGAAGGCTTGATCTGCATTTGGCGGAAAAATATGATTCTGATAGGGTGGCCAGGTTTGTTTGTCTTTACTTGCCCCAAGGCGATGAGGGCGGTTGGGTGATTGTTAATGAGATGTTTTGTTTGGCCTTCATCGAAAATTTTGAGGTCACAGAGTTTCTTAATGTACTGTTTGATTTTTCAATTTGTACCGGTTTGTGGGGTCCTGTTTGACTTCAGTGTAGGTCCTGTAGTTGTGCGAGCATTTCCTGTTTATAATGCTAGGTGACCAGAACTACTGTTAGGTCACCTTTGTTGGTACTGAGGATGGCGATAACGGCATTGTTTTGTAGTAGTCGGATGGTCCTCAAAAACCTCCAACCAACTGAGAAATTCAACTTCGTCACCAAAAAGCCAAGCACCCTTAAGCAAAAGTGGACCAGCGCACCAACTGAGAACAACCCCGAATATGTAGTTTACGAAATACCATGTGCAGGGTGCACACACATATGTTGGAACGACCATAAACCTCAAACAAAGAATCAGCAATCATAAATTCGACTTTAACTGCCTCAAAGACTCTAGCTCCCTATAGTTCGCCACCAACTACAAACTGGCCACAAACAACTGCTCAGAGAAACCAAAGTACTCCACTATGAGAAATTCCAACGAACTATAGATACCACCATGAGGCTTATGAATTTTCTCGCCGTAACGAATCCGTTACAAATCGCATCCTCCCCACTTCAAAGGTCATGCATGACCCGTGACAGATCATGGGCCATACTTTTTCACCGCCAAACCAACACTTAACCTGCTCCCCCCCCCCCCGAAGCTTCTTACCTTTCCGACTCCTTTTTCCTAAACTAAACTTTCCCCTTCCTTTCTGTTCGTCTTCCTTTTTTTCTTATTTTTTTTTGTTTCGCATCCTCCTTTCTCGCCACCTCCCTCGTACTGCCTGCCATTCCTTGCACGATTCCTCCCACTTGTTACCCTGGTGCAGAACTTCTATTATTCCTAGGTCTTATGGCCTAATCCGCTCGTCAGTTTTCCTTCCTCCTTCCTCCCGTTTTGCACGTCTTTGTAAGTATAGTCGTAAATTAATGAATCCTGGAATCTATACTTACATATCCTTGGCTGATATATATTATTTTTTAGGCACTTTCATCATGCATATCATGTACTCCAACCACATTATCATCATTGGTGAATAATTCCTATTCTTTACCACAATTTTATATTTTAGAACTGGCAATTTTTAATCAACGACCGTGAATCTGACTGTAACGTAATGTAAGGTGTTTTAAAATTTTTTTTATTGCTTTTACTCTGAAGACGATATCGCCCTTGTAATATAGATACCGACAGTTTCGTTTTTATGGTTGTCGCATGTGCTACTGTCTCCTGTTTTTTATATTTTATACGAGTGCACACATTTGTCCTTTATACCTTTTAAAACCTATAAGTGTGCTGTGCCTTTTCCGTGCATCAGTTTGTTGAAGCAAAACCACTTTAAAGGTTTATATTGTGGGGAAGAATTTCTCCCCCTTTCTTGCACTTCGCCCTGACTGGATATTCGGGTGTGGTTAATTATTATATTTTGCTTACCCCTGTGAGAGGTACTAATTGTGGTGTGGACCTTGCAATTACTCGCCATTATTTATTGTTGTGTCGTCATCTCATTCTATGGATTCCCACTTGTAACAGTGATGGGAATTTACTGTTCGAATTCCTTGGGACTCTTTTCTGTCTGCAATTGTTACTCTCTTTCTGTGGTTCCTAGTTAGAGAGGGGGCAAGCCTAGAGCCGAGGCCCCAATAAATACACTTAACTCTTTATCTCCTCAAGGTTTCACAATTGAATATACCATTATCATTGTTGGGTATGCTGCTTCCCTTGGGTTTGATTTTTGTTCCACCTTGTAAGGGCGGAGTCTTTTTAATATTCGTGCTTTTTAACTTTAACTTTTTTGTCTAATTAACGTTGTTCGAAGTGGGGAGACGTGTTTTTTTTTTGTATGTAGGGCATCGTTTACCTAAGCTTGAGCTTAACCGATGTGTCAAATCAGAAATGAATAAAACTTCGGACACTCGTTCACCAAGTCCAATAAAGCTTGTGTACTAAATTTGATTGTATACTACATTTCTCCATATTGAAAGACAGCGGAGAAATTAAGCATCGAAATATTGGTCGTAACATGGGCGGTTGATACCAAACCTTACTATTAGGTTAGAAACGTGCTCCAACAATGCAACGATATTCTTTTTCAACGATGGAAAGATGTTTGCACAAACATTGGCATCTACCAGGAATGATTGATCCGCATGCTGAATTCAGTACAACATTTGAAGCGTTCAAAATTCAATGTCTAATGCTGTACAACCAAGGCAGCAATATACCATAAATGACTTTCTGAAATTCAGAGATCCATCAACATCCGCACGATGGACAATAAGATCCCTATGCCTGTGCTTTAACACAGCAAGTTCGGACAACAAACTGGCCTACAAGACAAATCCTCAATCCACAGTACCACTTCTGCTTACATTACAAGCTTGCTGATTGCGCTTTCAAGGAGTGCCAGTTTTTCATCCCCCAGGATCGTCCCCCATGGCAGAGATGTTTATTTTGTTACGGGTACAGACACACCAGCAGGCTCCATACTTTTAACCCTTTAGCCCATGTCCAAATTCAACAGACGTTAACTACAACTCCCTAGCGGCGATGCCCCTGACGACAGGTTCCAAACCCTATACCTAGCAACGGCACAACAAAATTTGCCGGTGCGTTGAGCGGACAAACAAGTGGGGCTGGGAACGGGCCTTTTGTGCATTTTCTGCCTTTGGACTCAACGTGGGACACACACAAAACAAGTATATGTGGATAGCTAGCTATAAGTGTGAGGTTCAACAGGGTCAAACGCCACGTCTCTGTGTAGATAGTTATAGTCATGATTCTGGTGCCTTATGATCCATCTTGGCTAAGTATTACAAGACCGTAGATCGGTCCAAGTGTCCTCGAGTTAGAATAGCGTTAGCTTCTAACGGTGTAAACACCTATGGAGTTCTTATTGGTTACTGGGGTACGATCACTCTGGTCAGAGTTTGGCCCAATCTGTTGTACTTCATAACATAGTAGAATGCCAGATGCTACGAGAGCTGTTTTACCAGGATCTGGAATAATTAGGCGGCCTAAACTCCAACCGGAGGGCCGACGGTATTTATATTAGAAGGAGGACTAAACCAAACAACCTAGCGTCTGTTTGCAATGGGGACCAAACTCATAGGATCAGTTAATCCTTCCTGCGATGCATGCTTAAGGACTGAAATGAGGATATCGTCTCATCCCGCTGTTCGATGTCGCAGCCCAGTGCCATGGATGTTTCTGTGGTTCTGCGACGAATGTATTGTTACAAATATTCCGAATCTTATATTCCGAACCCAACGATGTCTCAGGTTTTAGTTAACTTTAACCAGAGCGTATGATATATTTTTTATATCATCAATAGCCACATCCTCTATTCAAGTACATGAGGAAGTCAAGGAGGGTGTGGGGGAGAATTCCTCCCCGTCTTGTATTTTCCTCTGACTAGATATTCGGGTGTGGTTAATTGATACTTTTGCTTACTGTTGTGAGAGGTATACTAATTGTGGAATATACTTAGGCCCGGTGCACACATGCGTTTTTTTTAACGCGCATTGATGCTGCGTTACAGCATTTGCGGTATGGTTTGCAGTTTGTGGTGTGGATTGCGGTGGTTTGCGGTGTGGTTGTGTACTGCACACATACCTGCGTCGACGTTGCGTTACCGCATGTCGATCGTGCGTTCGTTTTGCACCGCACTTCCCCCCGTCAATGCAGCGTTGACACAAACGCACCTACGTCTCTCAGTACATTGTGTGGCTTGAGCAGTGCACACATCCATCGTTTATTGCAAAAGCGTTACCGAAAATGGCATCCAATTTCGAAGAACTAGACATGGAATTGTTTATTGGAGGAGTAAAGAACTATCCTGAAATATGAAATGTTGCTGCAGAAATGATTGAAGGGTCATTGGGAAGTAACTAAAGAACTTAGACGAATATTTTAGTAAATCTGCAAAGGATGATAATATATTCCCCCGGTACGTCTTAAATCATTAAATGAATGTACCAAATATCGTCGCATTGGTTTGAAAATTTATTTTTTGTACACGAGGTAGGCAATAAAGCAATATCGTCTCATTGGTTTCAAAATATAATTTTTTGTACACGGGGTTAGGAAAATGGGTTGTGACCGAATGCGTGCGTCGTTATTTCACGGTCATGTGTGTATTGATTGCTAACGTCAATGCAGCATCAAAGCAGCGTCAACGTGCATTAAAAAAAAACGTATGTGTGCACCGGGCCTTATTGTGGCATGTACCTCTCAATTATTTATTGTTGTGACGTCATCCCATTCTGTGAATTCCCTGTCATAACAATGATGGGACTTTACTGTTCAGATTCCTTGGGACTATTTTCTGTCTTGGGACCATTTTCGAGAGGTACATGCCACAATAAGGCCTGGTGCACACTTCCTTTTTTTTTTTAACGCGCGTTGACACTGCTTTGACGCTGCGTTGACGCTAGCAATCACTACACACATGACCGTGAAATAACGCCAGTACACATTCGACCACAACCCATTGTTGCTGTCTTTCTCCTTCTCAGGTTTCACAATAGAATGTACCAATATCATTGTTGGCTATGTTGCTTCCCTTGTGTTTGATTTTGTCCACCTTTTACTGGGGGAAGTCTTTTACTATTCGTGATTTTTACCTTTAATTTTTTTTCTAATTAACGTTGCCTGAAGTGGGGAGACGTGTTTTTTTGTGTAGGGCCTTGTTCACCCAAGCTTGAGCCTAACCGAAAACAAAATGGCCGTCGATTGCCCTAAGACTTAAGACTTTTAACCATGTTACCTGCATTTTAAACGAAGGGATGGAGAACCGTCATACCCAGGAATCCCGGGATTTGGTGTGAGTGGACAATAGACGATAATTAATTCCAGTTTTACTTGAATCCGCCATGACATAATGGGAAAAAGAGACATCGCACGAAATATTTTAAAACCCAGCTTCCTACAGCAACAGCCTGATGTCAATGAAGTACTTGTCGAACACATAATTTTGACCTTATTCATTTCCCTCGTACGCATCCTCATAACCTAGATCGATCCAATTTTACGGCCTCGAGTAAAGTATGAGTTGGGTTCGAGTGTGAGTTTTACAACTTTTTTAACAAATACACACTACAACTAGGGAGGTTATGGAACTACGCACGCTTAGCTACGGATTTACTCCACTATCATGTTATGGGAAAAAAGAACTTTAATAAATCCTAAATCCGAGATTTATCCAAGTGCGTGTCGTGACAGGGGTTACACCAGTTGGTCGGAATTTCTCCTAACATTTATGTAGTATGATGCAAAATACGTCTTCCTTTCAGGTTTTTTTTGCAATCAAGTTTTTTTCTGCAGTTCGCATTGAACTGCAATCCATTAATTGAAAATTCAGAGTTCATAACACATGTCAACAATGGCAATAGCACCGTTTCCATGTAATATACTTCACCGAGTTAGGCACTGTTCCCGTCATATAATGGAACCGAGTCTTGATATTAGTTATGTTACCAATATAACTTTTTAATTTAATATAATATTTTTCTTCTTCAGGTATTTGGGAAACTGTCAAAACCAGCCTCCGATCTAAGAACAGAAAACAAAAAATTCCCAAGATTCCCTGGTTAGATTGGGACATGGATTTTGAAGAATATTATGTTGACCTTAAAATCCAGTCTAAGCATGGGGAAGAATACAGTGACATACATTTACACGATATTTTCAGAGAAACAAATGAAGCAATCCTGACTAACATTCTCATTGAAGGCCCGGCTGGTAGCGGAAAATCTACTTTGGCGGCAAAATTATGCTTCGATCATGCAAACGGAAAAGAGTACGTCAAACGTTTTGATGCTGTCATTCTGCTTCGTCTCAGAGAATTGAACGACACACTTGGCGAACTGATTACGAGCACACTTAATTTGAATGGTTACAAAGAGCTAGAGGTTTTAGAAGCTATAAAAGAAAATCAGGATAAAATATTATTTATCCTGGATGGGTACGACGAACTGCATCGTAGCAAACAGGCTGCTGTTGCCTCTCTTTTAAAAAAAGAACAATGGCCCCTTTCAACCATTATTGTAACTTCTCGTGAAGCAAGCATTCCACTGTTAGATCAAACTGCAGAATCATCCTTTTCGAACTTACTACATTGTATGGACATGAGAGTAGTAATTAGAGGTTTGACAAGGAAAAACGATAAAATACGATTTCTACAATCATATTTGAAGTATTCACCGGATAAATTGAAATCTACCATAGAATTCGTAGAAAAGAAGTTCGTATTTTTACTTTATGGAAAGCTATTCGATTGTCCCTTGTTTTTGCTTCTGCTCGTTATTGTAGCTGAAGATGAAGAGGTAGATATGAAGTCACTGACTACAAAAACTGTCCTGTTCAAGACGCTGTTTAACTTCTTATTGAAACGCATGTTTACTAAGCACGGTGAGATTAACACGAAATGTGACTTCTTCGAATATGACTTGGATAATCCACCAGCTTACGTTCAGTTGCTTAGCCAATTGGGTTCCCTTGCAGTAAGCAAACAGCACGACGAAAACCCGTACTTGTACACTGAAGAGGAAGTGCTTTCACACTGTGGCAGTGAAGATATTCTAAAATTGGGCATTCTGTACCAAAATGAGAACAAGCCAGGTTTAAAACGTAAGTCTTGGTATGAACCAATACATCGGTCACTCTTAGAATTTTCTGTGGCTTACCATCTATGGGTAAGTCGAAAATCTGGTTCACAGCCTGTAGCTCTTTTTACTGCAATAGAAATTGGCCCCACCGTCTTTTTCAGTCGTAAGAGCTTAATTTTTTATTTTATCTGTGGCCTCTTCGGTAAAGAGCTTGGCACTTTATTTTCACTTTTCGGAAATGGCCATGAAAGCGAACAATGGCTGGACAATTCCACCTTCTCCTGCTCCCCCCAGCAATTGGCAGAAGAAAGTCAGTTACAACTACGCGAATTAGCCGATGTTTTTCTGCCTCTCATTGCGGATGTTTACACTGTGCCCGTAGTATTACCAGCATCCACTGACTTTTTAAAAGAAATTTTGATTAATGCCAAGAGAAAAGGTAAACTGAAGTACGTCATTTATGACACAAGCCATTCTAACGAAGCCAGCATTACAAATTGGTACAATATAATTACACATCAGATTGGTTGTATCAGTCATAGTTCTCACGAAAGGGACGACTACAGGATTTTTACAATAAGGCTTACAACCTTGACGAATCGACAAGTGGAAAGACTGAAGAGTAAGTTCGTTATGAAAAAGGTCTTAGATGGTGTACCTTTTTATGAACTGAGGGGACACAGACCAGCATTTGCAGACGCACTACCTAAAATAAGCCAGTGCATTCGTGAAGAAATGGTTGAATCTGTAAGACTTAATTATTACAGGGACTTGCCACTCAACCAATGGGAGGAATTCTTACAATCTGCCAAAGAGTCGAAAAACCTTTCAAATGTATCAATTTTCGGATGGCATTGGAAAGATTTATTTGTCAATTCGATTAATGCAACTGGTGATTTGTCGTCTTTTTGTAGACATTCTCTGTCGATTGGAGATGGATTTTGCGAATTTTACAAGTACGTATTTATTCAGAATGACACCTCGAGTGAAGTCCATAACCTCCGTTACATGTTTATAACAAGTGATCAGGAAGAAGATGACGATTCAGGTTTCAGAAAGAAACTGAATTATTCATTTCTTGAGGTTCTAGGAATCATTTTTGTAGGGAGACGTAAATATGCCTTCACTACTTCAATGTTGATCACCATGATTAGCCAATATCCTTCCTTGCGGATGATTGAGTTCTGGGGGCTTTTGTTCAGATGAGTTTCTGAACGATTTTTTTCAAGAATTACTACATGGAAACTCTCCAAATGGAACTCTCCAACTAAACACACTTTCCTTGTACTTCTCAGTACGCCTTATATTGGAAGTGTCACAGAATACATTAGAACTCATGAAAAATGCATTACAATCACGAAAGTTACGGAGCGTGTGGCTCAGCACTAAGGGTATAAAGTATCTGTATGATGATACACAATCTCAGTTTGAAGCTAAGAAACAAATTTACTGCAAACGTCTTCAGTTTCTAAAAGCATTTCCACAGGCTCAAGGTTTTGTCCATAACTTAAGGGGCGGACTGGCATATGATGCGATACTTCATAGAGAACACGAGCAATTATATGATCATTGGATTGAACGCAGGTCCAAATCAAGCTTTATTGAAATTACGGTCAACGAAAGCTAGTGGTAGTGGGCGTAATGGGTTACTGGAAGGTTGTCTGCATTGGATAACTAAATGAAGTAAAGTGTTCAACTGTTTTCTTATGACTAGTTGCAGACTCACAAGAATAAGTTTAGATGGAAACTATGTTACACTCTTAGAAACAACTTACAAAGCTTATTACTTAATTCAAATATTGTTGGTTTCAATTCAGCGTTCATACTGTATTTGGGGGTTTCGGCAAAGCCGAAGAAATAAACAAAAAGTTGTGACAACTGTTTCAGATTGTCTACAGACTTTGTGTACATTTATTTAAACTATTATGCAGTTGTAGCCAATTTTTGGATGAAACTGGTATATATTATAAGTTTTGTCAAAAATTATAATCTGTTTTGGCAAATACGGTCTAATTATTTAATAGGCCACATCTGTACTCAGATACCGTTTGAGCATTTGGGCGAGCGAGCAGGTAGGTTGGGTGAAGTTCGACGTTCGACAAGTACGGTTTCAATTAAACTGCAAAGGTTTGTTAATATTTCCGGGGGAAAAACAATAGTATGAACATTTTTAGACTTTAACGTTTTATATTGATTTAAAGATTTACAGTGGACAAAAATAAAGGCAACCTTTTTTTTTTTACTTTGCGTATCCAAACCAAAATTACTTCTACTTTCTTGTTTCACTTATTTTAAGAATTTTTTCTTTACTTCCTGCCCAGTATAGATTTTTCTGTTAGCTTCTTATCACGGTAATTATATAGAACAACGCCTTTTCACGCTAGCGACATAATTCTACTACCTGTCGATTCCTTTCGTCATTCCGGTTCAGAAAATAATAACGAAAACTTGCGCAAACGCTTTAAAAAAAATAAGTATTAAAATACGTTAAAAGGCCACTCACAACCATTGTTGGAGCGCCATTACGCGAGACGATGGGAGCGCAACAAGAAAAACCCGATTCCGACCAGAACATTAGTAAACGGAAATTATCTCGTTCCCAAAACAATTTTTGGCTAAAGTCTAGAATACACCCATACCCGATATCCTTCTGAAATTGATTCCGGCACAAGTCTGCTTCACGCATATGGCCTAAATTTTAAGAAAAAAACAAAAAACTTAACTCAATTTGGCTGGAAAGGCACTACAAACTGATCCCAAGCCGCGGCAGGCTCGAGGCAGAGGCAGACGACAAGCTCGAGGCAGACGACGCCGCGCAGTGAACCAGTTCATTACAAGTTCATTGCAAGTGAAACGCCAAACAGAAGCCGGTACCTATAACCTAACCTAACCGACAATAACAACAAAACCACACGCAACTGACAATAACTACCCGCTTAGCTTAACTGTTTACGAAAAAATATATGTTTCCTTGCTTCTTTTTTTTTATTATTAAAATTTAGGCCATATTCGTGAAGTAGACTTGTGCCCAATTTTTTCCCAGTATGAAATGCCGTCCGCAGGCGGCGCGTTTCGCGTGCACTGTTATATCCATCGAGAATTTGTGTAATCAGAAATAGTATGGCGCAAGCATTTGTGAAACAAGTAACAAATTATGCCACTGCCTTGTTTCACAAATGCTTGCGTCATACTATTTCTGATTACACAAATTCTCGATGTATATAATAGTGCGCGCGAAGCGCGCCCCTGCGGACATTGTTTCATAATGGACAGAAATATTGGTACAGAAATAAAACTGCATACTTACGTTTATTGGTGTTGATATATGATTACAATAGGAACGAAGAAGAATTTTATGCATGAGGAGGGTAAAGTTCAGCTGCACTAAGTAAAAAATGGTGAATTCTTTCACCCATTTGATATTTTGATTTGAAAAGAAATTCGGCTACGTAGCCAACGAAGTGATCTTCCTTATGTCCAAATTTAGGGATTTTTGCTCGGACCTCCCGCCACACTCTTTCAATATTTTGGGTATGTGCACTTGTGTCTGGGTCGACGAAATTGTAGGAATGGTTAACAGTTTTATGCACATAACCCAAGTTTTCCAAGCCACCATATGCTGCCCAACAATCTGAATCTGGTTTCCTCTATAGTCTGTTCCACATTATGTCTGCAGGAAACTGACTGAATGACTTCACGTTTTCTTGCACTATAAGTGCAAAATGTGTTGATATCACACTTGTAGACTCTCCACAGTTACTGTTACAGTCTACGAGTGCGACATTTACATGTTTTTGCACTCGTTAGTGGAAGAAAACGTGGCATCATGCGGTCAGTTTTCTGAAAACATAATGTGGAACAGACTATAGAATATGATCTTGTATTACTTTAAACAGTGTTTCTTTGTCCCTTTTTTCTATTGGCACCAAAAATGTATTTTTCGTAGTAGTATCAATCATATCAAAAACCAAAACTGGTTCGGCCCTTCAAAGGAGTGATATCGGCACACCAAAACATTCGCCAAGTTAATGGCACCGCTTAATAATTCGAAGGTTAAATGAAAACTAGATCATTGCTACTTCCGGTAGCAATGGTCCAGTTTTCATTTAACGTCCAAAGTATTATTCGGTGCGATTAAGTTGGCGAATGTTTTGGTGTGCTGATATCACTCCTTTGAAGGGCCGAACCATACGGAACTTGGCGGTCCCTTTTACCTGTTTTAGTTTTTGATATGATATCACTCTTTTTTTTAAATTGTGTATTGACTTAACTCTACTACCGTGTAGATGAGTAATAAAGTGCCACGTCAACAAGAAATTGGTTTTCAACAATTTGCAATTACTTTTTGCCTATAGGCCGAACCATTCTCAACTTAGTCACCTCTTTATTGGCTTTTGGTTTGGTTTTAATTTTGTTGTAATTTGTTGTATTTAGTTAGTTTTGGTGTGTTGGTATCACTCCTTTGAAGGGCCGAACCACTCTCAACTTGGTGGCCTCCTTACGAGTTTTTGGCTTTGTTTTTACATTTGGTTTATTTTTCGTGAATTGGACGTGAATACAATTTCCTTGCAACGTTGTTGAGAGTTATCGTGATACAGTAGTGTGTGCCTAAGCACGTACAGTACATCAGTATACACGTTCTCATTGTCGGAACTTTGGCCGTCCAATGAGAGACGATGCCGACAATACTAACAATGGTTAAAACAATATTTTCGTACTTACGCGCCCTCCCACGCCATCCCTGTTACGCCCCCAGGCTCCAAACCATAAAAGATACGCAGTTCGTATTGTACTGCACCCATTTGTCCAATTTCATAGCTGGAAGCCTTCCCGTTATCTCGGAATCGATGAATAATCGCCCTATGGGATTTAACATGGCGATGAGCGGACTAGCTAGCTAGCTAGGTAGTAACACATTTTCAACGTTATCGAGGGGCAGATTTTGCATTGAAAGCAGCTTAGCTGGCATACCTACACGAGTTAATTTTTGTCAGGTGGGCCATTGCTCTCGATTTCAACACAATTTAAGCTTTTGTACCGCATTATTTTTTTCCCCAAGTACCTCAAAGGGTTTCAAAGGGTTTAACGAGCGTTAACTACTCCTGGTTATCTGCCCGAAGCCCTAAGGCCCTATGTCTGCAAGAAAATTGGCCCCCAAGTCCCTAACTACCTGAAATGTGCCCAACTATGCTTCAAGATATAAGACACTGACGCAATGGCGTCGCGCTACAATGGTTTACAACCTCGACAATTGAATTGATGTGATGTTTGTTGAAATGTTTGTTGCCTAACTTGGCGCAACACACTAGCGTGCGTCTAGATACCCCCGAAGACCCATTGTCCTTTGATCGTGCGTCCGCGGTTATACTTTTCCTCTTGGCTTTCCAAACTTGGCTTCATCAATCTGCACTACGTGATTCTTTCCGCCAATTTTCTCGGTATTCCCTGTGGATACATTATGTATAAAAACTTCCCTGCAGAAAAGGGTTAAAAGGGTTAAAGGGTTTAACGAGCGTTAACCACTCCTGGTCATCTGCCCGAAGCCCTAAGGCCCTATGTCTGCAACAGCCCTGCAGAAAGAATACCAGTCAACAATTGAGTTTGGGGTTAAGCCAGCATTGTAAATTAAAAATTGTTGACGCGGTGGAGACATGTGTAGTAATGTTGCAACAATTTCCAAAACTCGTTGTGGAGAAAGCTTCGTGTTTTCAAAAAACGTGCCTTCTGTCGGGTTTTTTCTGTCCTTTTCAAGTTTTTTTCCGCATTGGAAACGCCATCGATTCATATCTAAATTTAAGACATTACCACAATCGCATACTGCCGTCATCTTAAAAATGCCATGATTGAACATCAATTGCAAAACTTGATCTTCATTAAAACGAATTATTTGAAAAAAAGACAGATCGCATCCATTGCAAATCACCGCTTCAGCCATGCCGACGCAAATGAACGAGATAATTTCCGTTTACTAATGTTCTGGTCGGAATCGGGTTTTTCTTGTTGCGCTCCCAACATCTCGTGTAACGGCGTTTCAACAACGGTTGTGAGTAGCATTTTAACGTATTTTAATACTTTTTTTTTTTAAAGCGTTTGCGCAAGTTTTCCTTATTATTTTCTGAACCGGAATGACGAAAGGAATCGACAGGTGGTAGCATTATATCGCTAGCGTGAAAAGGCGTTGTTCTATATAATTACCCTTATCACTTGTATAAGATCCCTCACTTGGCGAAACAGCTGCAGAACGTCAAGTGAAAACGCCATGATTTGAATATAAGTTAGGCTATACACAAGACACTAACTCGTATCCAAAGTTGCTCATGCTTTACCACGAATAAGGAGGGAACCGGCTGATGACTTTAGGTAAACACTGATGCTGGAATCTTGTTGTTTGAAATTATACGAATGCAGATGTAGAAATAATGTTGGGACCCTTTTCTTCGTCAATATATTTTCAGTGAGTAATTTAGTATTCAGCATTTAATCATTTTCTGTCTTTGTGTTACTGCTGAACAATTATTCGCTTGTCCTGAATTTTTCTGTGTGTAAACTCGATGAATGTTTCAAAGTTTAAAACAGGTAATAAAATAATACCTGTCTAGCTGGTTCCTGCATGCGCGAGTGAAATACTTATTGGGCAGCATGAATGGAAAAGGGCTGCCGTTGGGCCCCAGTCCCCCCTCCAAACTACCCCCACCCCACATTCCCTCATAGTGTGTTCCGATTTCCCCTCCTACAGCCTGTCTGGTAGCCCCTGTTCCACCATCCTTTGCTTCCCTCCCCCACCCGAATTCATCCCATTGTGTGGTCTGAATACCCCTTCTTTACTCCCCCCCCCCCTTGGCACCCCTGGTGCTTGGTCTTCTTAGGGAAATTAATAGTGTCCCCTCCTCCGTATTCCCAGCATTGTGTGGTCTGTTTACCACCCATCCCTGCTCTCCTAACCTTGGAACCCCTGGTGTTTGGTCTTCTTAGGGAAATTAATAGTGTCCCATCTCCCATATTCCATTGTGTGGTCTGTTTACCACCCATCCCTGTTCCCCTTACCTTGGAACCACTGGTGTTTGATCTTCTTAGGGAAGTAAATAGCGCGAAAATACCGTAACAACGATCTTGCATGCAGTGACTGTTACTATACCAACTTTGAAACCGTTCAAGTCGGCTTCTAAAAGCTAGCATTATTGAAACCCGCAGTATGTCGTTTGTTACTAATTGTTATAGGGCAGATCAATTCACAATCTCCGCCGCTCGCTCTTTTTCTTGATTGATTGATTGATTTTATTTGAGCTCACAGGCCTATAACACCAAGTGCTCAGTCTTTTTCTTTGCTTCCGTGCAAAGAATCCGTGGCAAGAATGGACCTGCTCACCCTCTTTCATTATAGTGCATGATGAATTTGCTTGCCCAACCTAAGTGTAGTGTATGTATATATAGATTGCGTAAAGCTGAGCGTGTTTACTGATTGTTACCGAGAATAACAAGTTGCTGACTCACTCCTCGTTGGTACGTTGCCGCTACACCATTGGTGATGGACGTTCCAGGTAATTAAAAAAAAATTCGGCAACAATCATGACGTCATGTATTGTTGAGGCATTGTTGGACAATTGTTGCTGATTGTTGCAAATGTTCAATTTTTGTTAACTTTGGTCATTCATGACCCAGATCGGACTTTCAAAATACGCATACACAACGAACGGATTAATTTGCTTTCTTTTGACAAAATGCTCATATTTGTAGCCTTTTACTTTCAGAGGAGATGATCATCCCCTTACAACCAACCAACCAAGCATAAACGGAATCTTTTTTAAGTACGAAAGATGCAATAGGAAAAAAGTGCACTTTAAGCAGATGCCTTCCTTGAACATTTTATTATCATTTTTGCATGGAGGGTCTGTCAGCAGCATATGAGTTGCAACAAGAAATCTACTCGAGCGCAGCGAGACGACGCCAAATGAGCGAGCGTGAGCAAGCTACTAGGATAGTCTACATCACTGAAAGAGATGTTGCTTGTTTGTTTATTTATTTATTTGTTTGTCTACTCCTGGAAAAAGCGGCAAAAAAATGTAAATAAAGCGTCAAAACAAAGAAAATACCTCGATTGAAGCGTATTACTGTTTACATCGTCCATCGTGGGTCCTAAATGCTCTAAATTAGCAAAAAAAAACACCGTTTTCAATAATCAATTAACAATTGCGTAACAATACACAGTACGATGAAGTCATAGATTGTTGACCACATTTTTTTCTCAGAGCTTGATCTTTTGGCAACGTCCATCAACAATGGCCTAGCGGCAAAAGACCAATAAGTAACAGTAAGTAACTTACTGTTCTGAGTAACAATTATATGCAAGCGCAACTATTAAAAAAAGCCTGTACAACACTCAAATTAACTGCACATAAACATACACACGCGCACAAACATTAAACATTTCAAACACAAACTGCGTTCACTTTCTGACATAACCACTTAGCTAAAACAGTCATTGTTCCCTGGATTGGAGTTCAAATTATAGTTCGTTGTGTTCGAGTGAACTTTAATCCGTTTTTTTTCGTGTACCTTCACAGGTGTGAGTATGGGGATGCGAGCTCTAATGCTTCTTTCTAAACGGCGAAGCCGTTTTTTGTTCAGTTAATTATTTTACTAGGCACATTGCTTCGCGCGCTCCGTCGGCGTCGTTGTTTCGCTCGAGGAGGTTCCTTATCACTGTATCTCTTTAAATAAGGTTTAGATGGCTGATTATTTTGTCACTATTTGACTGTAAGTGTCATCCCATACTTCACAAGGTGAGGACAGCATATATGTCTTGATATTCCACGAAATTAACCGTAGGAGTTGACCCAAAATAGGCCTAATAATCGTCCCACAAAGTGAGTAGATGACTGAGGAAGAATCTTTGGTCATTCTCACGCCATCAGTTGATTCATCATCTTTTCGACGATCAAACATCATGCCCTCAAAATCGTTGAAAATATGAAGACTTCTTTAACGTTGTTGTTGTCATCTTTACGAGCAATCGATATGGTACGGTAATGAGGTTTTTCAGTTCCTCATCGTTCAAAATACTTTCAATAAATGCGTGTATTCCACAGATCAATTCCGTCAAAAATATCACACCACATGAATTTCCTTTACGGCTTGGCAACCGCAAATGTTTTTAGCAACCGTTATTGACGTGAACATGTAACGGTTCGATCATTTCCCACTATTATTAGAACTTCATGCATGTTAACATTTTGGAGTTGCTTATCTCCGCTTTGTCAAATTTGATTTTCAAAAACCTCATGATTTATTTAAAGAAGGAGCGTTTAACACGTATATACTTTGCGCTGTCTTTCGTGTATTCGATAAACATGATGTCTATAGGAAACAGGAAGGTTACGGAATTAAGCTATAGGAAACTATTGTAGGCGGAGTTAACAGACCTTTATTTCAAATTTATGTTTAGTGTTTATTTTAAGGACTACCATATTTGTTAATGCTCCTTAAATATCAGGGAGAAATGCTCACTCGGCTAATAAGTTTGGACTCTTCGCCTTTTGGTGTGACGTACTGCTGTTATTTGCAGGCCTTTGTCTTATTTTAGGTTTATTTTTTCAAACAGGCCAAAGCTTTCGTTTGCTCCATCGTTTAGTGTATGTTTAGTTAATTTTAGCTTCACATCCGACACTAAAGACGTGAGCCATCGCCCCCGACGAAAACTGAAACGGCACGTTTGTTAAGGCTGGTTGGGCTGCCGCCGCTAACAATTCTGACATTGTTTACAACAATAATTACTACGACCACATGTGACCACAACCACTTAAAAGAAATGACCTAAGCATTCCAAGTGTAGGGATCTAGCCAATGAATGCTTTCGGTTTCTCGGCCTACTTAACCGCAGACCAGTGAGTTGCATCCGTACTGCTGCACACACACGGCATCCACTAGCTCCTTAGGAAATCAAGTGACAAGGAAGCAATATGCTATCCTTTTATAACTGCTCCGAATCCAGGAAGTCAAGGATAGTTATTCCAACTGTTTCTGGGTTTCCGGTCACGTTGGCAGCGTTCCAGCCAGATGAATGGCTGATCCGTGCTTACACATTAACAAAAAATACAAAATGGCGGGTAACATCCGGTACTATTTAAAAAAAATCAAATGAAGAAAAAAATCATCACTTACATTTTTGGTATCGAATCACATCGTCGTCGTACGCATTAGTAGCAGCAATCGAGCGTAAACAGAAATAAAATCGGCAAAACAAACGGGTATTTGATACATAACAATCTGCAGACCCGCAATTGAAACCAGTTACTACCCGTCTCAGTTTCAAATGACTACGTATTAAACAGAGCTATCTAGAAGATATTTAAGTGCATGAAACCGTCAAACAAACGTTGTACAAGCTCGAGAAAGTAATAGAGGCCCAGCCTACTGCCAGGTTTAAACTGTGGGGTTAAGCTTGGGAGGTTAAGATCATGAGGCTAATTAAGATGACGTAATTGGACAATCGTTGGGGGGGGGGGGACAAGAACGTTTTGCAGTGGCGTCTTGTTTTAGTAGGGGACGAGGATCAACGTAATACTCATTGCGTAGAATTCCCGGAATTCAGCGCCAAGCGATCTACCTTACCAAAGAAGTGGGGTGGGGGGGGGGGGACTGAAAATACACCCTCAGGCTAAACACGCTATTGTGTGCGCGGCGTATCTTGAGTTCTCCTGGTATTTTACGAGCGGCTGTGTCTTCCTGCAGGAAGCGGCTTTAATCGACGGCCGCCATTGTTTTTGTAGCTATTTTGGATATCAACAAGGCACTCTGCTACCAAAAACATACAATCGATTATTTGTGTTCATACTGGGGCGAACTCAAGATAGGCTGCGGACACTATAGGTACGATTCCAATATCAACACTGGCAAAGCATTGCGAGATGCAAGACAAACAAGGCGTATTGTAGTTTTGAAAACAATAGGGAGACATTTATTTGTGGGGTACTAAAGGTTAAACACCACGATTATGCGGTTATCATTACGGTTTTGGCGGCCCACGCAAAAGAGCCAGAAGCATCAGCATTTTACTAGTTGGTCCAAGACGCAATTCTTCTTGTAACGAAAGTAATTAAACCTCGCTAATACGACGGGATAAGACATTCAAACAGCGAATGGAGGTAATTTCTCCAAACGGCCCGGAGTAGAGCAGAGAAGCCCAAATCAGCTCCGACAACTGGGAAATCAGAAAATAACGGCACCTTTGAATGGTTTCGCCCGTATTTTCGTAGAACATAATCGGACGGTTAAACTTCAAGGTTTTAACATGAAACACAGGATTAGCGAAACAGGTGCGTGCATATGTTCAACTCTCTATTAAATCGAGCCTGCCACTTGAATTTTGACAAGAGTCGGCAACTCCAAATCCGGCTCGCAAAAAAGCAAAACATAGCACTAATGGCAGCCAGCAAAAACCCCACACTGACTCACATACGAACACGATGCATGCAAAAAAGTAGAACACACTGATACGAACGCGACGATTTGGGATTGTTTTCTACGCCAGTTTTTGTATATCAAATATACTGATAATACAAGGAATACTGGATTACCTTATTGAAGACAGGAACGAGAACCGGAAAGCTCCATGCTCATTGGCCATCCAAGGAAAAATCCGCACCATGATTCAATAAACGGCTGCGTACAAGAAGTGTTTTTGCAAAACGGTAACGAATCGTACATTACTTCAGTTCGAGAAGGCAATTCAGAATGGGCGTTTTCTCACGCATCCACACCTGCATGACCACGGGAGTCCAACTGACGTCTGCGTAAAAATTGGAGCGCATTCGTGGCTTGGTATCGGGCGAGTTTAAAAAGGGGAAGGGGATTAGCATATAACGACACAAACTAAGGCAAGAAAAACAAAACATCAATTACTACGAGCTCAAGTTAAAATAGTTTAATCAGCGTAGAATTAAAGTAATAAATAAATTAAAGCACGTAAGTTCTTAAATAAGGTTTAAATTAATATAGACCTCATAGTTTAAGGTAAATATGGCGTAAGGCTCACCAAGATATCGATCTCATGGCGAAGGCATCAACAGGATGCTCCCCGACTCCCAACCACAGGAGGCGAACGCTAGCCTGAGCAATTGAGAGGTGAGACAATATAACGAAAAGCATAACGAAAAGGAAAGTAATAATGTAATTCGAACCTGGGAGTTTGGTTGTATTGGCTCTCCATTTCAACTGTCTTTCTTCGGGCTATGGACCGGCTTTGCTGCTTCTGGTGAATGTGAGTTGTCTGTGAAGGTGCCTGGGTTTCCCAAGTTGCTGCAATTGACTAGCTTTGAGCTTGTGGAAGTTTTTATTTGCATGTGAAGGGGAATTTTGTTGTTGATCCAGTGGAGGCATCCATGTTTGATTCCTCTCTTGGTTTGGCGTGCTGCCAGCTTCCCCGGCTCGAATCTTGATTTGGCCCTTTTTTTTTTTTTTTTTTTTTGTGGGTGCGGCGTGAATGTTGAGTGGTTGGTACATCGCCCCTCGTATGAACTTGAAACCAGTGAGTTTTTTTCTTTTTTTTTTTTTCGCTTGTTGTGCCGCGGTGATTTGTGATCTTCAGTATTTTTGCATTGCTTTTGTTTATTCCCGTCGAACATGGATCTATTTTCTACCCCAAACATACTTGAAAAATCATGTTCAGGCATTGAGGACTTCGACTACCATACTAGGCACGTCAAGAAGACTAAGGAAAACAAGAGGTTCACAATGTTTTTTGATGCCCAGGAGCCCCCTCTCCTGTCTTTATCACAACGACGTAGTTCCGTCCACAGCCCCGCTGCAAGTGTTTTAACCGATGAGAGGCTATCAAGTGCAACTGAAAGGCTGCAATCTCGGTTGGAATGCTCCAACATCGAACGGGACCTCGACCTCTTGTCCATTGACAACAAACTGTCATCTCTTCAACGACCTTTTTCCAACATTATGCCAAGTGGTATGTCCCAAGCTTTTCATGACGATTTTTCTTCCTTACTAAGCTCCTTTTTCATCACCCACCATGAACATTTGAAACATCATATCAACCAATTACGCTCCGATTTTGAGTTGACACTCGAGGCTCAGGCTTCGAAAATGACTGCCACCTTCGAAGCTAAATTTGCAGCGGTTTTGGACGACTTCAAGGCCACCAACCACAATCAGCGGGTTTTGATTTCATGTGACACTGGGAACTTATCATGCAAAAAAACTATCGAAGTTTCAACTGTCTTATCATTGTCTAACCATGGACTGGAGCTTCGCTCGGCACATCTGGCTGCTTCTAAACACCCTGCAGCAGGCCACACTACATCCACGATGGTGGACAATGCAAGGAGTGTTCAGGAGGACTTGGTACCACCACACCAGGAATCAGACCGTTTTGGAGTAAACCTCCTCGGGAAAGTCGACAGTTCTTTGCCAGCAAATGTTACTGTCCGTCGGAAGAAACGTTGTCGTCCAGTCAAGAGGGCCAACTCGAACCTTGTTAACACTGATAAAATCGACAATAGGCCAATTCCTGCTTCGGACCAGGTTGACCCTGAAAATACGGACATTATGGAGTTACACAGGAAGGTTTCTGCCCTTTGCCTTAAGAAAAACGAGGTTCAATCCCTGTATTCTTCCAATGGTGGTCTCAGTGACTTATCCAGACCACCCTTGATGAAAGACCAACCTATTCTGACGTGGGATAAACACTCGATCATTGTTGGGGACTCTCATGTGCGTGCACTGCGAGGTAGTTCACATGCCACTTCCATGACTTGGTGTTGGCCAGGACTTAGGGTCGAACAGCTAATGACTCATATCCCTGAATTTACAAAAAAATCCGAGCAGAACTCGACATTCATCATTTGTGCGGGATCAAACAATGTAACCACAGACAAACCATCTAAAATTGTTCAGCTACTGGCGAACATTGCAACTGAGATTCGGGTGATTAGACCAGGGTCCATCATTTCTTTTGTTGGGCACTTCCCAAGGTTGAGGAACTCCAGAAGTAGGGAGGACAGAGTTGTCGCTACAGTTAACGTGCTTTTACGACAACTCTGCGTCAGCATGAACTACAATTTTATGTCCATCGACAGTGCACTGTGCGCAGACCACACATTGATGTCTAGGGATGGGCTGCATCTAACCTCAAAAGGAAAATCTTGTCTGCGTAGTGAACTGATCTCCATCCACGGATCTCTGGAAAACCAGCAGTGATAAATGGGAACTGCTCTCCCACTGCGCCTTCTTCTCATCCAGGTGCTTGTGCCAATCTTTGTGATGCATCTGGGCTAATGTGTGCCCTGATAAATGATAAGTGTTGTAAAGAACTCTGCACATTTGTTAGCAATTTTGGCATCGGGACGGCTCACCTCAGGAATAACCAACAACATGGTTGTTGGACCTTATAACTACAACATTTTACGTATGGACCGTGACGCTCGTGGCGGAGGTGTTGCGATAATTTACCGAGGCAATTTAGACATCGTATGTGATAACCGATCTGCAGATCCCGAAGCTATCTCGGTCATCTTGCCAAAATTCATGTTAAAATTTATTGTTGCGTATTTGCCCAACAGTTATTGTTGTACTTCTGTAGATTCCATGGGCTCCTTTGTTTTAGATAACTTTGATTCTCGGTATGCAAATGTTATTGTCGGGGATTTTAACCTTTCAACGGTCGACTGGACACGCCTGGTTGCCACCAATACCCATCATCAGACCTTCCTGGATCTTATTCGCCCACTGGGATTGCATCAATTTGTAACAGAACCCACCCGTGGTAATAACATCTTGGATCTCATTCTCTCTCAGGATGAAAGGCTCATCTTTGATGTTGACGTGGATGATTACTTGGGCAGTAGTGATCACTGTATGATCACCTTCCAAGTCCACTGTCCCACAGGTGGCTGTGGCCGAGAGAGGAAGCATTTGGGGTCAGTTGATTTTGACCACCTTTGTGCTCTCTTGGCACTTGTTGATTGGAAATTAAACCTACTTGCCGATTCCCGCTCGGTTGATAAGGCTTGGTCTAATTTTTTGGCCATTATTAACGAGAAAGTTCAACTATCCAGACGGAGACCTATGCGGTTGCACAGCTCTGGTACTCCTCTGCCTACGTATATTGTGAAAGCTGGTAGGAAAAAATTAAAACTTTGGCGGCGCTACAGAAAGTTACCTACTGACGAAAACATCAAGTATTACAATTGCTGCCGCGATGAGTACTCGCACCTTGTGATGAGTTGGCATAGTTCTCAAGAAGAAAAAACGATTCGGGAGGGAAACCTTTCCGCTCTTTTTCGTCTTTACCGAAACAAGACGCGCACCTCCCGTACGCTACCACCTTTTAAGTCAGGGTGTAACTTTATCACTGACGATTCGGCCAAGGCAGAATTATTGAATGAAATCTTTGTTTCAAATGCTGTCTGCGATAATGGGATTTTCCCCCCCTGGTTCCTCGATGAGTAACAACCCAAATCTTTCTTGCAGTCATGTTTGCTTTCCAGTCAGCGTGGTGCACACGACTCTGAGTGGCCTAAAACCGAGCCATGCGATTGGCCCTGACGGCTATTCGGCGTTTTTTTACAAACAAATTGCTAATGAGATTTGCCTGCCTTTATCACTCATATTCAACCTCTCCTTTGAATCTGGAAGGCTTCCCTCTGTTTGGTCCACTGCAAATGTTATCCCAATTTATAAGAAGGGAGATGCAGCGAACCCCTTAAATTACAGGCCAATTGCCTTAACCACCATTCCATGTAAAGTCATGGAATCAATTGTGAAATCTAAAATGCTTACGTACTTGTTATATAATAAGTTAATCAGCGACGACCAATTTGGGTTCCTCCCAGGTAGGTCTTCTACGTGTCAATTACTGAGCTGCATCGACCTTTGGACCAGTGCCTTGGATATGGGGGTGGCTACGGACACCATTTATTTTGATTTTCGAAAGGCATTTGAATCCGTTGTCCACTCAAAGTTACTCTTAAAACTTGAATGGCTAGGAATCGCTGGAAGCCTATTGAGGTGGATTGCTGCCTTCTTGGCTGGTAGGTCACAACGAGTGTTGATTGGAGAGTCATTTTCTGCGCCGTCAGACATTATTAGTGGTGTTCCTCAGGGGTCGGTTCTGGGACCCATGCTTTTCGTCATTTACCTAAATGACCTAAAGTGTGTCCTGTCATCAACAAACCAGTTTAAGTTCGCTGATGATCTTAAGTTAAGTGGTCACTTGGTGGTTCCTGGGGACGACTATCAGTCTCTGAGTGATGGGATTAGCCATATTTCGAATTGGAGTGAGGATTGGCAGCTGCCATTGTCTATTGGTAAATGTCTGGCTTTCCATGTTGGTCGCAGTGAGACTTTCCATCGGTATTTTTTACAGGACATGCCCCTCCCTGATGTTTTTGAGGTCGATGACCTGGGAGTACATTTATGCTCTAACCTTAAGCCATCTATTCATTGTAATTTAATAGTCTCCAAGGCCTTCAGAAGGCTGGCTATTGTTGAACGTTGTTTCACTTCTGGAAATACAAAGTTAAAAGTCTGGGCTTTTAAAGTTTTCGTGAGACCACTCCTTGAGTATGCTTGCCCGGTTTGGTCCCCCTATCTTCTGAAAGACATCGACAAGATTGAGCCAGTCCAGAGAAAATTCACAAAAAAGCTTCCTGGCATGCGGAACCTTCCTTACAATGTAAGGTTATCTCGAACTGGGCTTGAATCCCTTGAGTTGCGCAGGCTTCACGCCGACCTTTTGTTGACCTACAAAATTGTTAATGGCCTTTTAACAATTGACTTGCCGTTTTTCGACCGGTGCCCTTCTAGGGTTACTAGGGGCCACTCCCAGAAACTGGCTGTGGCTTCTGGAAAGTTGGACTGCAGAATGAACTTCTTCTCTGTCAGAGTGGTCCATCCATGGAACTCTCTCCCTAGGGAGGCAATACAGGCGTCTTCAGCCGACCGTTTTAAGTTTCAGTTGAGTAAAACTGGCCTCCGAATTTTCTTGAAGAGACCAGAGTTTGTATGTGAATGATGCCGTTCATTCATTTTTTTTTTAATCATTATATGACAAGGACTAGAGTAAGCGGTTTCACCCTTCTAGTGCCCTACCACCTTTGTGTGGTTAAACCTTTTATTATTATTTACGTGCTGTCATGAATCCGTGAATTGAACCCGGATCCTTGGCTTTGGCTGTCAATGCAATAGACCAGTATGCTAACTCGGCACTATCGTAATAGCTGCTAACATGCGTAGTGGGCGACCCAAGTCAAAGTCCCAGGTTCAATTCCCGAACTCACAATGGTAAATGATTTTTTTCGTCATAGTTGCTGCATATTTGTCATTCTTAGCTGGTGATATCACTCCTTTGAAGGGCCGAACCACTCTCAACTTGGTGGCCTTTTTACCAGCTTTTGGCTTTGTTTATTTTGCTTTGTTATAATAATAATAATAATTCGTCACGATAGCAACAGGTCTGGCAAGGACCCTAGGACCACTAACAGCCAGCCTAAATTACAAATAGAGGACTGCCTCATATAATGATAATGATTGGCCATGGGAAGGTGAGAGGATTTGGTGTTGGGACACGAATGCCTTACCACCAAGGTTAGACCTGCCAGGGACGCTAAGGTCCCCGATGGCATCGCCAAACGTGTTGGACACGGGAGGTGTAGGATTGGCCCAAGTAAAAAAATAAAAGGCAGATGAACAAATGAAACTGTTAAAAAGCATCATTATGTAAGTTTTGTTATGAGAAGCAATAAAAACAAAAGCATCTCCAAAGTGAGAATTGTCACCATTTAAAATTAATAATTTAAAACACTTTGTTGCAATAACAATAATATGATACTAATAATAAAGTTTATCACAATAAGTGAACAAAAAAACACAGTAGGATCACAATAGTGGCCACATAGTGAGTGGCCAAAAAAAAGTTTAAAAAGAGTAAAACCAGCCATAGGCTGAAGTCAATAAGATAAAACAACAACACAAAACGTAAATTAAAAAAAAAGAAATTGTTGTGTTGTAGTTAGCTCCATTTAACGTAACTGGAGAGGTCTGTTTTATGAATTTTTTTCTTGAACGTAGGCAAAGAAGTGGAGAAAACAACTTCAGATGGAAGGGCATTCCAAACATTCACCACCCGATGAGAGAAGAAGTACTTCCGACAGTCCCTACGAACCTGACTTACAGTCAATTTAAGAGGGTGGCCTCTAGTACGCTCATTTCCTCTGACCTCAAAAAATGTACCACTATCAATGCCAGTATCCCGCTTTAAGATTAGGTAAGTTAAACAGAGGTCGGCACGTAGCCTACGCAACTCAAGTGAGTCAAATTTTAAAAAATGCAAACGTTCCGTGTAAGTCATATTTTTTAGACCAGGTAAAAATTTGGTGAATCGCCGCTGAACAGACTCAACGTGATCGATATCTCTAGTTAAGTGTGGTGACCAAACTTGGCAAGCGTATTCCAAAATTGGTCTCACAAATATGGTGAAAGCCCACACTAAGGTCTTTAAATCACCAGAGACAAAGCAGCGCCTCAGCATGGAAGCTCTCTGTCTGGCCTTCTTAACAACAGAATCACAATGTGATCCACATTTCAAATCGCTGGTGATCCGCACGCCAAGATCAGTAACCTCAAATACATGGCCAAGAGTGGTACCGAGAAGGGTGTAATCCAACTTACAATTTTTGGCTCCAATATGAAAAGTCTTACATTTGGGGCCACCTAACAGACCAGTTCTCTAGCATCTTAAGTGAAGATGAAAGATCAAGGTGATCAATCAGTTTTGATATGGAAGAATGCAATTTCACGTCGTCAGCAAATTTTGGCATTTTAACATGAGGACAATCAGTGACTAGATCATTTATGTAGATCAGGAACAGAAGAGGTTCCAAAACGGACCCCTGGGGAACCCCACTGGTAACATTACATTCAGAAGATAGTGCAGACCCTACACAGACTTGTTGAGACCTATTTGCCAGAAAGTCCGTTATCCACTCCAGAACATTACCATCAATTCCATAACCAGTTAGTTTAATACATAGCTTTTTGTGCGAAACCGAATCGAAAGCCTTGGCAAAATCAACCAAGATAACGTCGGTAGGTATTCCACGCTCAAGGGCTTTGGTCCAATCGTCAAGGCAACACAACAATTGTTGAGCAGCCGATCTGCCTGGCATAAAACCGAAATTATCATTAACCAATAGGTTATTTGACTTAAGATAAATCATTACATGATCACGAATTACACGTTCAAGTACCCGGCAAGGAATGCTGGTCAACGAGATTGGCCTGTAATTTGTGGTGGTCAGCAGCATTGCCCTTCTTGAAGATTGGTGTCACTCTGGCTTTCTTCCAACAATGTGGAAGTTTACCGCATGCTAAAGATTGGTTTAAGATTCTGGCGAGTGGCCAGCTTATTTCCATGGCAAACCGTTTGTAGAAGGCTGCAGAAAACCCATCAAGGCCAACAGCATGGCTATTTTTAAAACTGCCCAAAATGGCCCTGATGTTCGAAGGAGTGATAGAAGATGGCGTATGGAATACATGAGATATACTACCGTTGCAGGAAAATTGTGGGTTGTCACCATTATCGTTTGTAAAATTATTAGAGAAAACTAAATTAAAGATTTCAGCTTTAGCGAGATCATCGGTTTCTACCTTACCATTAGTATGGATAGGTGGCAAGGTTTGTACAATGCCAGTTTTTCTCTTAATAAATTTAAATAGAGCAGCAGGTGTACCATCCGAAATAATTTTTAGCTTCGATGCAATTTCATGTTGGTTAATAACATGCGTTAGTTTTTTACTACAGTCTTTATAATGTTGACCAACAATAGCATCTTTAGATTTTTTATATTTCTTCCAGAGTCTCTTTTTTTTGTTACTTAATTTTCTAACATAGCTTGGAGGGCCAATAATTCCATTTGCAGAGCAGTGCTTCATATTACTACAGGCATCTACCATGCTAGTTAATTTGGCATGAAATATATTCCACAACATGTCAATCTCCGCAGTGTCATCTACATCAACAAACCAATTCGTGTCATTAAGACACTCATGCAATGCATCGAAATTCAAAACACGTTTATACTTGATTTTAGAAACGGAATCAAAGTCGGCTTGAGATTGTATATGAAACGTTACCATGTTATGATCGCTCGAACCAAAATGCTCAATTACATTTACATTGTAGACCAAACGATTTGAGTCGACCAAAACTAAGTCCAGAATGCCGTTTCCGCGGGTTGGTTCTGTAACAATTTGATCAAAACCCAACTCGGTAACACAGTCAAAAAAGCTTTGCTGGTGACGGTTGTTAACTTTAGAGGTCACCCAATTAATGTACGACATATTGTAATCGCCAACTATGATATTTGGCAGGCACTTAGATACATTTTTACGAAAAAAAAGATTCATCTGCTGAATGTCGGAGTCATCCCTTCCATCAGGTAGGTATCCTAGCATAAGCCTAAAATGGCCAGGTCCTACATCGATACTAACAGCCTCAACAACGTTGGATTTATCCAAGACACAGCAATTTAAACTTCGTTTAAAAAAGATTACTAGACCACCGGCATATGAGCCACGGTCACGTCTGATTAAAGTATAAGGCAAGTCAAAGGTCAACATTGAATCACTGACGGTCTCATTTAGCCAAGTTTCAACGATAAAAATGAAATCATAAATTCCAGAAGATAACAACATACGAAGCTCAGCCATTTTACTTTTTAGACTTCTTGCATTAACTAAACAACATTTTAGGTTAGATTTGATGGCACCAGAGGCTTTGTGCAAGTAAGCCACCCTATTGATCGCATCACCTGTAACAGTTTTGTACCTGGTGGGAGAGCAGTTTGGAGGTCGACCAATATTAGGTCCCTTATATTTCCCTAGTTTCCCGCAGCCTTGTGGAAATAAGCATCATTTATAGATGATCTGTGTTGGAGAAATGCACTAGTCAAACAGCCTTTCCCCAAAACTGATAGGTGGACCCCATCTGGAGCCATAAGTTCACGTCTACAAAGTAAGGCGTCCCACATGGAGATGAAACATACCCCTGCAGACCTGCAGGTGGCCATAATGTGACCATTGCAGTGAACAAGGTTTTCACAGTTGGTTTATTTTTCGTGAATTGGACGTGAATACAATTTCTTTGCAACGTTGTTTAGATTTATCGTGATACACTAGTATGTGTCTAGGCACGCACTTCAGTATACACTTTCTCATTGTCCGAATTTTGGACGTCCAATGAGAGACGATGCCGACAACACTAACAATGGTTACAACAATATTTTCTTACTTCGCGCCCTCCCACGTAACCCCCGTTACGCTCCCAGGCTCCAAACCATAAAAGGTACGCAGTTCGTATTGTGGTGCACCCATTCGTCCAATTTCATAGCTGGAAGCCATCACGTTAACTCGGTATCGATGAATAATCACCCTATGGGATTTAACATGGGGACGAGCGGACTAGTTAGCTAGCTAGTCCGCTCATCCCCATGTACGTGCGCGTAGCTACCTAGATAGTAACACATTTTCAACTTTATTGAGGGTCAGATTTTGCATTGAAAGTAGCTTAGCTGGCATTCCTACATGAGTCAATTTTTGTCAGGTGGCTCTCAATTTCAACACAATTTAAGCTTTTGCACCGCATTATTATTTTTCCCCAAGTACCTGAAATGTGCCCAACTATACTTCATGATATAAGACAGTGATGCTATGGCGTCGCGCTACAATGGTTTACAACCTCAACAATTGAATTGATGTGATGTTTGCTGTGATGTTTGTTGCCGAACTTGGCGCGACACACTAGCGTATGTCTAGATCTAAAAACACTTTAAAAAATGTTGCTTGTATGTTCATTTATTTGTTTGTTCGTCTACTCCTCTGGAAATAGATGAGCTAAAAATGTAAATAAGGTGTCAAACAAAGGAAAACACCTAGATTAAGTGTAGGAATAGGTCCTAAATGCTTCAAATTAGGGAAGACGCGCCCTTTGCAATAATCAATAAACAATGGTGCAACAATACACTACAATACATGATATCATCGATCGTTAACCAAATTTTTTTTCCTGGAAGCTCGAATTTTTCAAAGGATTTTGTAGCGAGCGTTATTGGCTAGTAAAATTACACTTGTACCTAGAAGTATTGTAATAGAAGTAAATCTAGCTGTTTCTGAGCCAGAAAGGCATGCTGAACAACATACAAAACGTCTAGAAAATCTAAATGCCAGAAGAGGTTTAAACTGGCCATCATCTGAAGGGGGGCGGGGGGGCGCCGGGGGATTTAACCCTCACAAAACTTTTTTTGGCTGTAACGCCTTAACCGTCAGCAAGTCAAAAGCAGAATGTGAAATAAAACTTTCAGAACACAATTCTGCACAGAAAATGGGATATACATCTTTTACGTAAAAGCAACCTTTGAAACCCAAAATCGTATTAAAAGTAAGTTTTAATCAAGTGGTTGTTATAGTGATTTTCGTTTTCAATGTATTCTTGCGAGCCCTGTAATAGCCCGAAATGGACATGCTTAGGATGTTATGAAAGGTGGGGATCTATTCTTTCCATCAATTCTAACCGAAGTTGTTTAGCTTAGATTGGGATCAGCCTACACCCCTTTAAAGGTGTAACTGTAATTGGTGCAGCGGCTAGTTTCAATTTCAAGGTTCCATTTTAATGCTCATATTCGTATTTGTATCCAAGATAAACAATTTCAGTTAAGATTGATGGAAAGAGTATATCACCACCATTCGGAAAATAATAAACATGTCCATTTGGACAAGAACACTTTGAACTCGTAAACCAACATACGTTTCTGCTGCTACGCCATTACCTCTTCACCTTTAAATGGGCGTAGGATGGTCCCTATATAAGTTAAACAATTATTGTTAAAAGTGATGGAAAGAATAGATCTCCACCTTTCAGAAAAGCATAAGCATGTTCATTTAGAGGTATTAGAGGGCTCTCAAGAGCAATTTGAACACAAAAATTACTAAAACAACCAATTGAAAAATGGAGCATTAGCGCGAATAAATACGATATTTGGGTTCAAGGTTGCTTTTACGTAAAATATATATATGTCACATTTCTTCTACAGAATTGTGTCTTGAACATTTTTGTTTCACATTATGCCCTTGATTTGTTGACGGTTAAGGAGTTACAGCCAAACAAAACCCCCCTTTTTTTTGGGGGGGGGGGGGTAAACCCCCCCCCCCCAACCCCCCCCCCCTTAGATGGTGGCCATTTTATACCTCTTCCACCGCTCAGATTTTTCTTAGTGGTCGACCGAAACCAAGTTTTTCACTTTCGACCGAAACCGAAACTAGTTATTTAATTTCGGCCGAAACCGAATTCGTTACCGAAACTGGCAATTCCGTAAACCGTAATACCGAAACCGTAACCTCTACCGAAACCGGTATATCAGTTTCGGCCGAAACCGGAACCACTACCGAAACCGGAACCAGAACTTAGCCTGAATAATATCAATTTTAGTAAGACAAAAGCAAGGATAAAATAAAAAAAAATCATGAGTGTGTGGTTTTTCGAAGACACAGTCTAGACTGGAAGGTAGTCTATGGAAACTGGCTACTGCTGGAAGGTGGAATTTAGTATTCGGCTTCACCGAAACTGCAGCATAGGATTCGGCCGAAACCGAAACCATAACCGAAACAAGTCAAACCATAAATTCCACTTACTCTAATATCTTACTAGGTGACTTTAATCTATCAACTATTGACTGGGCAGAACTTACAGCAATTGATAAACCACATCGTGACTTTATTGACCTTATTGCCCCATTGGCTCTTACACAATTGGTTGATTTCTCCACTCGAGGAGATAATATTCTCGATCTGGTTTTTTCTGATAACGAGCGCCTTATTTTTGACTTACATGTGATTGAACATCTTGGCAACAGCGACCACTGTATGGTCGTATTCTCTATTAATGTAGCTTCGTCCTACCCGACTCTATCTGCACCAAAGCAGGGCAAGGTTTTTTTCCCCTTACTCAAAAAATGCCTGGGTAACATTGATTGGACGGTACTGCTTTCTTCTTTTCATCAAGATGTGGATTCCGTTTGGAACGGCTTTCTTGAGTCTCTTCAGCGTTTGGTTAATCAATGTCGTACAAGGTGTCCACGCATTAGTAACTCCTCCACTATTGGCCAGCCATCTTTGCGACTTAACTTTCTCCCCAACTACATTCGCAACTTAGGCAGAAAGAAACTCAGGATCTGGCATAAACTCAGGAATGACGACAACTCTTTACACATTGCCAATAAATACAAAGAATGTCGATTGCAGTACTCGACTGCAGTCGACGAATGGCAAAAGTGGAATGAGTTTGAGGCACTTAAAGAGGCAAACCTGGCTGCCCTTTTTCGCTTATATCGTTTGAAAACTCGTACCACACGCTCTCTGCCACCTTTCCTTTCCGAGGGTGCCTTTGTTACTAACGACTTGTACAAAGCAGAGCTATTAAACGATATATTTGTTGCTAATTCGGTTATCGATAACCAAGTCACACCTCCCCTGTTTAACATTGAAATTCCTAACTCCACGGTACTCAACAATGTCTCTTTTACCAGATCACGAGTAATCGACGCACTTCACAATATGAAGCCTAGCCATGCTGTGGGTTCCGATGGTTTCTCCTCCTACTTTTTCAAACAGATTGCCAACGAAATATGCGATGCTCTACTCTTTTTGTTTAAATTATCTTTCTCCACGGGTAACATACCCACGTTATGGAAGACAGCAAAAGTCATACCGATCTTTAAAAAGGGGAATAATTCCAACCCGCGAAACTACCAGCCTGTTGCTCTAACAGTGGTGCCATGCAAAGTCATGGAGTCTATCATTAGGACTGACCTACTTCGGTATCTAACTGATCATTGGCTTCCGAATCAAGACCAATTCGTTGCAACTTCTGGTGGCACTTGACCACTGGACTGATGCGCTTCACCTCGGTATACCAACAGATGTTGCTTGTTTTGACTTCCAGAAAGCGTTCGAGTCTGTTGTACACAGGAAATTACTACACAAACTTAAGATGCTCCATATCGGAGGTAATCTCCTCCAGTGTCTGGGTAGTTTTTTGGTTGGTCGATCCCAGTGTGTGCAAGTGGGTACTGCCATTTCCACGTCATGCGACCTTATCAGTGGCGTTCCACAGGGATCGGTGCTGGGACCGCTCCTGTTTGTTCTTAATCTGAATGGTCTTTTAGCGGGGTCACATTATAAATTTGTAGATGACTTGAAAGCAAGCATCCCGATCACTTCCTTCTCTGATGACTACCAGCTTTCAACTAGTATCGATACTGTGTCACAGTGGTCATTGGACTGGCAGTTACCATTATCTGCAACAAAATGCAGTATGTTCCACATTGGTATTACAAACCCCAGCCTTATTTAGACTCTGTCGGACACATCCCTCGACGGAGTATATTCCATACGTGACCTGGGAGTGTGGTTCTCCAGCGACTTGAAGTCCACTACCCACTGTCGCCTGATTTCAGCCTCGGCGTACCGTAGGTTGGCAATCGTCTGACATTGCTTTACATCTGCTAGTATTGTGACCAAAATTTGGGCCTACAAGGTGTTTGTGCGGCCAATCCTCGAGTACGCGAGTCCAGTTTGGTCACCCTACCTTTTGCAGGATATTGACCAACTTGAAGCCATCCAACGCTCTTTTACTCGTGGTCTTACTGGGTACCGCAATCATTCTCCCAACACACGGTTATCTATGGTATGCCTTGATCCCCTTGAACTCCGGAGACTGAAGGCTGACCTTGTTTTGACCTTTAAAATTCCGCATGGGTTGCTCTCTATCGATGTTCCATTCTTCATCCTGGCCTGTAACAGTAAAACCCGCGGCCGTTCCCTTAAATTGAGCATGCTTATTCCACAGACAGACTGCAGAAAGTTTTTCTTTACATCTCGGGTAATAGGACCTTGGAATTCTCTTCCAGAAGCTTTTGTCAATTCGCCCTCAGCTAGTGAATTTAAGCGTCGCTTGTAGATGACTTGAAAGCAAGCATCTCGATCACTTCCTTCTCTGATGGCTACCAGCTTTCAACTAGTATCGATACTGTGTCACAGTGGTCATTGGACTGGCAGTTACCATTATTTTAAGTTTTTAAAAAGAAATTACCAAACTTAAACATTTTCCCTTTTCCCCCTGTATCTTTTCTGCAGGATCGGTGTCAGTGGCCCCAGCCCTTCCGTTCTCCTGACCATTATAGGTCAAATTCTTATTTATTTATTATTTATTTATAGTTGAAAGAAATATTAACAATAATGGTAAACCACGCCAGATACATTCTTCGTGCACGTTTTATGTCTTTGCAAAACAGTTGATTGTTGGGTAAAATGAAAGAATCCATAGTTTTAAACCAAACCAAGCTACGTCGTTATCTAGAAATTGGCAGCTAGAAACGATAGAATAGCGTATTTATTTATCAGAAGCAGGCTTTCTGAGATGGGCTGAAGTGTTTCAAAGTGAGCAGTAACAATTACTGCATCCGCGCGCATTCACACCTTTGCAAATGAAAAAAAAAATACTGGCCAACAATTATTGTACAACTGTTCCATTGTTGTAACCGTGCCTTAATTTCGTGACCAGGAGTGGTTAACGCTCGTTAAACCCTTTGAAACCATTTTTTAATTTCGTGAAGATGCACGGCTGCAACAATGAAATCATTGTTGGACTAGAGTGTCGTGCAAGCTTACTACCATGAAGACTGCACGCCACGGAACCCCCAAAAAAGCAGAGATTATTAACACTACCAGAGGCTGCTGGTGAATCGGCAGCGTACGAAACACATTCACCTTCCACATTTAAAGGAATTTGAGGCAGCAACACATCTGTATCTGAATCATCAAACAAATCGTCGGCTATGTTGGCCACCGCCATTGTATAGTCACAATGGAGTCGGCTTTCAGGACTGCACGCGAATCGCAACAATGGTCTCGTTGTACAAGTGTGTTAGACAGCGTTGTTCGGCAACAATGCGGTAAGAAAGCTTCTGTTGATCTCATTCCTTCGGCACTCGCTCGACTTCGGCTTTCTTACCGCATTGTTGCCGAACGCCGTTGTCTAACTGATACTTCACTCACACCAAGTTAGGCAACAAACATCATATCGATTCAATTGTCGAGGACATAGCCATCTAACATCATTAAATTCGTTCAGTGTGTTTATTTATTCATCTATTTATTTATGTGAACATTCTTTACTTCCAATAGCCTTAAGTTGCTCTATTTTCGTTTGAGTAGCCTTTGCACACTAGCCACCATTTTGGATGTCTGGGATGAGGCCAGTCAACCCAAGAAATCCCTGCCTAGAATAACACTTATCTGCAACATTTTCTAAAACTAAGAACGTATGCTGAGCAGCATAACCACCTGGCCAACATACCGTTGCTCTACAGTACCCATTACCTTGGATATTACCAGCCGCCAAGATAAAGGTTACACAGCAGTCCTTGCGCCACTTTACACCGTTTGCCTGCAAAGTTAGCACGGTAGCACTGTAAATGATACTTGAACTGACCCTGTGTTGGTTAAGTCTCCTCTTCAACACCTTTGAACAGTTGAACGTTTGCTGCAAAGACATATTTTAACGTGTCTTTCCACAGTCCAGCCCTATAGCTCTCCAATGAGTGCTTTTCCCGGTCGTAGCGTGGTTTAACCATGTTAGCGACCTTCTCTATTTTTTGGCTTTTTACGACACACATTGTATTTGTGCCCCTGTTCTTCGCATGTCCAGCTGCAACCCCCATTAATGGGGCAATGTAGCCTAATAGTTAGCACGACCTTTCATGTGCAAGAGGTCCTGGATTCGATCCTGACCTCAGCCACCCCTGGTATTTTCGGGAAGAGAAGGGCCTTGTGGTGCCTCGTGCTCATGTTGATTGTGGCATGTAAAAGATCCTAGTAATTTCCGATTGGAATTACCTAGCAAAATTGTCCCTCTCTCCTTCTGGTGCCATGGCTTCGGCTGGGAGCGCGGCAAACCTACAGCAACCCCCATCAAAAGGCTTTCTCTCTTTTCTCTCCTTTTTAGGTTGTTCTGGCTCATTTTCGTTAGCAACACCAGCTTTCTGTACATTTGCTGCTCTAGGTGCTGCCTTACAGAGCTCGTGGTGGTCTGTGTCTGATATCTGCCCATTCCGTGCTCTCATGGGTCGTGTGAGGCAAAAGACAGAGGTTCAACCTTGTGTTAGAACGATGGTGTTGCCCCGGTGCTGGCCATCTGACCGGCACGAAGCATCGCTTCGTTCCTTGACGGTTGGGTTACCTGCATAGCTTCACTGTAAGAAGTGAAACCACGACATACCAAGCGTGGATCTACAGACAAGGACGTGTTGTGAGTTTGTAATTTCTCTGTGTTAACAGAAACTGCCTAACCTTGACCTTTTCCCTCACCAATTCTTGCAGGGAGTAGAACCGACGACCATGAAGATGTAGCCTATAGTCCGAGTACATTTTCGTCATGATATGCCTTATCTTCTCGGTTTGAGAAGCATTGGGCCATAGCCTGTCAAAATACCCGCACACCACTTGTACATAACTCGGAAAAACTTCATCCGTATCCTGGGCCCTTTCTTCAAGTTCTTTCTGTAAGACTTCGACATAATTTGGGGTTTCAAACTCCAAACTAAAGTCTGACTCGAAGGTGTCCCAGTCCCAGAAAGGACCAAACACCCTGTACCATCGTTCTGCTTCACCTTGCACTGCGAGTGGAACGACGGTTTTTAGCATTTCTGACAAGCCGAGTGCAATGCTGTACTTATACAGCACTTTCAGAAATTCAGATGGTGATTTTTCATCCCCATACCCTTTGTACGAAGGCATGGCAAGTTTCAGTAATTTTATGCTCAATTCCTCAAACTGATTTTGCATATAATTCTGGCCTAAAAATCGTCTCTACGTTACCGATTATAATCCCCGGTTATGGAACTAGGGCCAGTTTGACCTTGCATATATTCCGTGCTCAGCATTCCTGTTCCTAGATGGCGGCACATAGCGTTCACGTTGAGGTTCCCTGTACCCCTTCAAGTTACTTTCCGGTGCACGATCCACCGGTTGTCTCCATTCATCACAGCTACCACATGTCTCTCTATCCACTCAGTCATTGTTGGCTACAGGATTGTGCAGACGAGGGTTCCGTGCTATACAATACAATGTAAAAGATGAAAACTAGCTTGAACATGCTCATGAGCCATGCAGTTTAAAACAGTGGCCTCGTGTGTGGATAACTTGAGAAAGGTCAAGAAAGTTAAGTTTCCATAGCCGATGTCCAGTAGTTGATTTAGTAGTAGGTACACAAGTATCATATCGCCTCTGTTTTATCTATCTTCAAGAGTGATGAGGTTTAAGGCTTTGAGTCACTCTTCGTATGGCAGGTGCTTGATTTCATGGCACTTTTTGGTGATCCATCATCGCACACGTTCGAGGCGGCTGAGGTGAATATGGTAGTGGGGCCTCCAAACTTGGACGCAGTAATCCAGAAGTGGGCACACGAAGGTAGTGTAGAGGATTTTAATAATAGCTGGAGTCAGGTATGTAAAACCATACAGTACAAAGCCTCCCATCTACGTGATTGATTAACTACAGCATCAACTTGCTGCTTGAAGGTAAGCCGGTCATCAGTGATTCTACCCAAGTCACGCCTTTGTGTGATGGATTCCGTTGTAAAGTTACCAAAAATGTATTTGGCACATACATTGTTGTGATCGAGATGCATAGTGACACACTTCTGGGAGCCAAACTGCATGCCATGAGCAGAGGCCCAGTCATTAATTTTACAGAGGTCTTCTTGGAAAACTTTGGTGCCCTCTTTGCTGATGACTGGTCGGTATAGCTTCGGGTCATCAGCAAAGAGGAGGCATATGGATTCTACAACTGTAGGTAAATCATTGATAAAAAGTAGAAAAAGGCCTTGTGGTACACCGGAACTCGCAAAAGCCATAAGGTGGAATAAGTACCGCTCACTACCACTCTTTGTGACATCAGTCTTATGACACCAGTCTGAACAGCACGATTTAAACGTCTTTTCGCTGTGACAGGAGTAGAGCGCAATTGCCTCCGTTCTTTTTTGCTATATTGAGAAACATGACGAGGTTGAGCGGTGATATTCACTCTATTCCGGTTTTACGGTTGAAACGGCTTTCCAACTGCTTGAAAACCTTCTGACAGAAGTCATTCGGCATGGGGCAGGCATCTACCCAATTTCGAAAATCGGTAAAAATAGTCACATTTCTACGCTGATCGGCTGCATCTTCACGATTTAATCTTGGTCGGGGGGGGGGGGGACAACTTTTTTCAATATTCGAAATTTCCGAGTTAGAAATGTCTGTGTCATCTCCCAAGAATCGTTTAGATCTTCACCCAAATCTTCCACCAAGGGTGCATTTCTGCACCACTCAGCTCTTGCCCTTTTTCGCACGTTTCCTAGGCATGGATTCTGTGCTACTAAACGTCGTCCATTTGCATGTAAGGCAGCGTATCTTGTAGCAGTAAATAATGAGTACTTAGTTAGCTCACTACAGGCAACTCAATTTTCAACCCGTTCGTTAAAAGGTGCCCTCCTTCACTTGTTTACCTTTTAGAGTTATATCGTAGCAAAAGGCTTTTGCACTCCTTCCACCCTGCAGAAATTGTAGTGACTTTATTTTCTGAAGAAAAACGGTAATTTTTATTTTAGTAGGTTTTAGGCCTAACGAAAATAAGGCTTCCGTGAATTCCCCTTGGGTTCACAAATAGCTACCGGGTTTAACGTCCATTTTTGTCAAAATAAACGAGTTCTTTATTCATACTAGTCAGCACTCACTAGTTTCAAAAAAAAAAAGATGGTTTCAAAGGACACTCAACAATGCGGCCACAAGCCGAGTCCGAGGTCACCCCCAAATCGTAATTTTTATAGACAGCAAGTGTTTTGGTCGACCACTCTCATCTAGTTCAAAAACGACTGTTTTACTTTAATTTACATTCCCAAATAGAAAAGCAAGTGGGTAGTTTAATTATGACAATAACAAGTCAAAATAAAACTTCGGATTTTCATGGTTTATCCAACAACGACGCCACAGGTAGGATTCCACAAACTGTCTTCCCAAAACATGGTTTCACTTATCATTCAAAATTCTATCATAACCGACAGCATTACAAAATGTTGAATCCCGAGGACAATTGGCCCCAAAATACGTAAGGTTGCTACAGACCATTAGTTTCACGACAAGGCTCAATTCCAATTTACTTCTTCTTATATCTAGGGGACTATACACATAGCATTGCATATTAGGCACAGCCAGAATTTATCCGTCTGTTTGACCCTTGTCGGCTCCAGAGCTCCAGCTTCTCTCTCTAGTCAGAATTCCAACACCAACTGGCCTCCCTAGTCGTTCTGCCAGCAGTATTTATACTCTCGTGAACAATGGGTTGTTGTCTAAGGCATTACGTCATGTGACTGGCTAGCAAGTGTGATTCGGCGCTAACTCGTTGAACAATAGGACTCGCTTGTCAGCCGGCTCTTGGGTGTTGTGCCAACTCTTGCGTGTGCACGTTAGTTAGCGGCGCTCAATAGCTATGTTATCGGCAAGGTGCACTACAGATTGCTCTCTCCGCAGGTTGCATGCTCTCTCCGCTCATGTAAGCCTTTCCTTTTTTTAACCAAGAGTACAGAAAAACAAATGTTATTTCATAGTATGAAGAATTCGAAAACAACAAAGAACTCGTTTGTGGTTTAATTCAATCCATGTCCACACAGGAAAGGAACATGATTACCTAAAAAGTTTCAGATATGGTGTTACTATTTAATATGTTAAGAAATGTACATTTATGTTAAGAAGCGCAACACGCTTTTAGCAGACGTACTTCAGCGGTGTCATAGCGATGACGTAGCAGCTGCATTTGGGTCATGTGACCCCAAAACTTCTATTTCGTGCAGCACGTGTGAAAACCCGTGTCGCTAGTGCAATACACGAAAGTGCCTTGTGTATATTCCCTTCCGAGAACCGAGGCATTTATTTTTCGCAGAGAAAATCATGACTCGGTCCCAAACACAGTGCTCGTCGGCAGTAGCTTTCTCCCCTCTTTCATAACTACCACCAAATGGGTGTGTCTTATTTACTACATTCAGAATCGTGACTCTTGGCGCCTGAAAGCTGGCAGCCATTGAAACACTGGAAATGATATCAGGCGAAGATCTCTTACAACGTACGCGTCGCATTCACTCTTGAATAGATAAGCACAAGTTTAATGAATAGTGTTTGGTAAAAGATTCATTACGGTACGTGACTAGAGAGGTCTGACCACAGATTAAAGAACACTACCACGCACAGTTACGACACTATGCGGCAAAGTTGGGCCTCATTTTTTTTTGCTTAGTCATGCTTCGCACTTGATTCGCCAGTAGGCGCAGAGATCGCCCGCGAGGAGCTTTGGGTATAATTAACACTGGCGATAGCCAGTGTTAGTAAGGGTCGACCTAGGACCTCTGTGTTAAACTCTCAACTTTGAGAGCTTATAACTCCGTCAAAAGTAAACATATTTAAACCAAATTTGGAATCTAGCTTTGACTAGTAAAGGCCTGTCTGCAGTCCAAAAATTGTGAAATTCGGTTCAAGCCAAACCCGAGATGCAGACAGGGGCCAAATAGACAACTTCTTGTTCAGCTTCTTGTTGTTGTTGTTGTTCTGGGGATACTTTCGTCTGTCCTCTCTACAGGTCAAACCATTTGTCCTATAAAGCTGGTTCTTCGCTCATTTTACAGGTATTGCTCTGTAGATGTGCCCTTTTCATAAGGCCTTTTCTAATTGGTCAAGTGGTTCAGGGGTTACGGAGCTCTAAACCACCAGATAGATTGTTTTACATTGTTGTAAACATTGTTATTATGCAACAATACCAATTAGCAATCGCCAGCTGCAAGATATAGACTGAAGATTAAAGGATTTGTTTCTATTGTTACCATTGACGATAGCCAGATTAGTAAGGGTCAGCCTAGGGTCTCTTGTGTTATCAGCTTTATCCGTCAACTGCTCTGTTTTACAGTTTAGCTGCAATTCTAAAAGTAACACGAATTAATAAACAAAAACGGAACGTTAAATGTTTAGAGTAAGGATCTAAAAGTCAAAACCTAGAAGGAACACGGACAAGCTTTGACAGTCAGGGTCTAGGGGTAAAATTTGTCAGTAAGAGGCTGGAAAGCATTAGACCCTTACTACCCAGTGGTCAGCAATAAATACATTTTCACGAAAAACTGGAAATCCTCCTACAATGACCCATGTGATGATCAAGTGGTAGTATGGTTATACGTTTCCTGCTTTGCTTTACGTTGAAAATTATTTTTCAATTTAGTAACATGCCAGCATATTCGTAGCAGACAGCATTATGGTAATCCTCTACCATAAATCTACGAAATATAATAAAAATTCTAAAGCATCAAAACACAAAATGCCAAACTTCACAAGAAAATTGTGTTATTAAAGTTCCAAAACAATATTCTACGAACAAAGAAAACCTGCTACAACCGTTCATACACAAGTTCAGTCCGAAGAGACTAGAACTAATCTAACCACCGGGTAGTAAGGGTCTAATGCTTTCCAGCCTCTTACTGACAAATTTTACCCCTAGACCCTGACTGTCAAAGCTTGTCCGTGTTCCTTCTAGGTTTTGACTTTTAGATCCTTACTCTAAACATTTAACGTTCCGTTTTTGTTTATTATAATAAATACGCAGGCATGCTCAGTGGGATCGCGAGCATCCGCGGCGGCACGTTTACAGAACAAATCATACAAGTTACGTTAATCACGAGAGTTCGAGTCCGAGTTGTGAAAGTTGTTTTTTTTCCTTTCTTTCTCAGACTACTGTGTTCCAATAAAGCCAATCGTAAATGCTGACTCTTTAATAATTAAACGCTTTGCCTCCTGATTTCTTATTTATTTAACTTCTTTTCGGCGTTTCAATTTCACTCTGCTAGTGACAACTGGCGAATAAAGTGCGAGGTGTTACGTCATCACCCCGACGCGTTGCTAAAACGAGGGACCATATTTGAAGCGCTTGCTGAGTTACGAGTGTCGTATCTGTGGGACGGAGAGTTCTTTAATCTGTGGGTGTGACTTATTTCAACTTTCTGTTTTTCTTATCTGTAATGCATTGGACGTCAGATCTACAAGGCGTGCTCACTCACTCACTCACGTTTTACATTTACCTATTGAAATTAGCTGGTACAGAGATCTCGTAACTGATAGCAATAACATAATTTATCACAATCTGTCACAATATGTGCCTGCCTCCCACACTGCTACATCTATGTGGGATTCAGTTTTTCGGTCACGTTAGAGACATCATATTATTAGAAGCATTAGCTCATCGTAGGCCTCAACGGATATTAACTTTGCTGATGTTACGCATTATTAAGGGGAAGTAGGCCGTTTGTCGAAGGTTTGATTTCGGGCATCTGGCTTTTCTTTCATTCTCAGGTTAGTATATCTTGTATCCTTACATAAGCTAGTCTTTAATGCGGTCTGTTTCACTTTGCTTTACTTTGTGTAATGATTTACTGTATAGCATTAGAGCATTAGAGCATTAGAGCATTAAGCCCTTTAGCCAGAGGAACGCAAAAGTGCTTGTTTTTTAAAGTCCTATGTGAACAAAGGTCAGTCGCAGGATTTGATATTGCCTCCACTTTAGCTCATTCTAAGCCCTTGGTGGCTCGGTTGTTCATTGCTCGGTGTGTTCGGGCTTCGTGTTTGGGCTTTTTTACACGTAATCCCAGAATACAAAGTGGACGACTGGAGGATGGATTTGGAATTAAGGTCAAAATGGCGTCGCACTTCTGATGAAATTTGAAGAGAACGGAAGAAAAACGTACATCCAGGCTGGAAATCAGCTTACATCTGGCGTTTATTTTACTGCGGCGTGGTTAGATAAAAAAAAAAGAAAAAAAAGAAGGAAGTTAAGAAGGCTTGCCATGACCTACAGCAATTAGGTGGTTGACGTTCATAGAATGTTCGCCTAAAAACCTTTTCAGCTGTTCTTCAGTATAGTCCTAAATTTACAGGCCTGACCTACATAAGGTCAAAAGAGCAGACTTAAATCGGCCCACGTTGGTCGACCAAAATTTGGGAAGAGAGAAAAAAACGAAAGGAAAGCCTAGCACGAGAATTTAGGTTCACACATGCGTGGAAGCCTTTCACACAATTTTATGTAGAATCTTTTACATTGCATAACAAATTCTTATATAAAGAAAGGGGCCACAATGTTCCCTGGTTCCCCCCCCCCCTCTTCCCAAGGGCCCAGTGCAGCGAGAAGTGCCAGCACTAAACGAACATGTAGGCACAAGCAAAGAAGAACGATAATTTGGTAGGACAAGAAGCACCAATAGGCAATTTTTCGCTTAACTAACTTACTTGCGGCTCAGGCCAAGGATGACATGAAGGAAGCAGCCATGTTGCGGGAAGGAGACGGCAATCGACAGTAAGGAGACGGCCATGCTGGTGTTAATGACGTCATAGAATGAGACTATAAAATGAGACTGTTGGCTTGCTTGATAAACGGAATATCATTTAAAAAAATCTAATCTCCTTTTATTATAGTTTGCCCTTTTACTAAAGTAAATGCTTTTTTCGTCCGCTACGAACGTAAAGAGAGAGATTTTATTTTTTAAAACTCCGTTTTGTGCAAATCCACTAGTCACGTGCTTCTTTGCACCACACTGATATTCTGTTCGGGTTACTTTGGCGGAGTTGGTGAATATTATGTCACACCGCGGTCCCAATCAGTGCATTTTCACAAACACGATTCTGCCGGAAGTCAGTAATGAACCATCTTCTCTAGTCACTCCATTTTTGGGCACAAGGACATCAGACGCAAGACAAGCCTAAGGGGTTAAGTTGATAAACGCCAAGACGATAGGGATGAAAATATGAGGGTCCCATGTCACAACGAACCAAGGACCATCGTGTAACGGCACCGGAGGTAAGCTCTGCCCAAGGCCAAAAGGCAAATAGATGAATTGCAAGTTCGATCACTCTAGGGGGAGGGGGCGGCCGAGAACTTGGAATCTCCGACGACTATCATGGAAAAAAAAAGTATTAATTTTACGGTCGTACTAAACTCTAGAAATTAGCAATTTTAGTGCTAGACAGCGAAAGTTACGAGCATTAGGCCATAAAACACACTTGGTTCCCATAAGGAAAATAGAATCTTAAAACTGATTTATTAAATTAACCGAGACGCTTTATTCGCTTTTGTTATAGCTTTTTAGAAGTTTTTCCGCTAGTTTTGTTAAATTTCGTAAAGTTTATTAAGCAACTTTTTTCCTTTAAGCACCACCAACCCTTTAACTGCCTTGTTGCCGTCCGGCTACAGCTCAGTCGACAATCGAAAAACAGAGTCCAAACGCTGGTCCGAGCTATGTGAGAGGTACCCGAGCGAGCACAGGCCATTGGATGCTGAATGCTGGTTCGAATCCCACAACCGACAGAGTTAAAAAATCGCAGGCAGTCAGTGTGGTTGTTAAAGGGTTAAAAGCGGAGAATCTGCGACGCAGTAATAAGGCAGCTTAGCGGATGGCAGTGTACACAAGCAACTTTACTCGACATCATTTTAGCTCAATGAAATACCCTTTGTTTAAAGCAAAGGTTATTTCATTGAGCTAAAATGGCGCAATTTTTAAGCCTGCGGTTCACAACCTTTTCTGCAGTGTTCCTCCCCATTGAGACTAGCACGCTACAGGGTTGGTTTTGGAGGGGTCGAGACTCCCCGAAAATATTGGGCATGCATGGAGCTCGAGGTTCCTCCCGGGGGAGGGGGGGGGGGGATGTAGGCACCCTCGAAATATGCTTGAATTTGAAAC